>MBAC02007064.1:0-22043 GCA_001712635.2 Nothophytophthora sp. Chile5
TCGCGTGCTAGCGATTGCCCAGATGTTGGTAGGAGAGACTCAATATACCAAAACCCAACTGCTGGACATGCATCTTCGCCTTGGTCAGATAGAGCGCGCCCAGCGTGAGGAGGGGAGCTCGCAAAGGCAAACCACCGCCACAGTGGCCAAAGAAGCTTTTCTCATTGAGAGGAGTGAGGACCACCACAAAATGCCTGGGAGCGCTATGGACCGTGCGAACTACGAGCAATGCAAACATGACCGCTGCGCGCAGACAGACAATAGCATGTAGCCGTGCATATGATAGGAGGCAGGGTATGGATTGCATTAATGTAGCGACTCGCTATTGTAACCAAACATATTACGCTGTAGACTGTGGTCGAAGATCGCGTCGGCCACCTCGAAGTACTTAGCGGGGACCACGCGGCCCGTGGGTGGGTGTGGATACGACTCAGCCAGCCTCGTCGCCAAGAACATGCGCTGCGTGTGGTGGTGGCCGCTTGTGCAGCACGGGGCGAGGTTCCCAGACGGGAGGCGTTGCCTTCTTTTTACGAATGTCGAAAACTTCCATCAGGCCCCACGTCTATTCAAAGTTCAAAGCAGTACTGTACTAGTAGCTCGAAGCGACAGGCGCGGTCTTTTGTATACTCCGCATCTCCTTTTTTTTATCCGGACAATAATCGGTGTCGCGGAAACAACGGGGGGATTTTTTTTCGATCAGTGGATTCTACTCTTGAAAAATGTATGTAGCTCGGGGGATCCGAAATCCCCTCCTTATTTCCGCCCATGGGACCGGACGCAACTTCACGCGGAAACAACGCGGACCCACGCGGGGATTGCCCCTCACACGTGACTGCGCTAACGAGCGCTTTGTTTTATGTCGGCCACGGTACTACGACATAATCTGCGACGTGTGCGAAAGCAGTGGACCACAGTTAAGAAGCTTGCGACTCACCAGCACTTCTAGATAGCCAGCGGCTAGCACTTGTGATTACAGCTGTACAGCTAAACAGCAGTTTAGACGATCTGTAAACGCATTGACGAGCTGCCATCGCTTCTGCTGGACAGCGAATTTGGTTCCACCAACCTCCTCAAACGTGTCAACGTTACTTCAAAATCAAAATTCTTCTATCACTCGGATGCATCCAAGTGCTTGTTCGTCTTCCCACCTCGCCCGAACTCCCCACTGCCGTCTGTCAGCACGAACTCTCCACGGCGTCCCACACATCCCGTCGAAACTGCAGTTGCGTTGACCTCGCAGTCTCGCTCGCGTATCCGTCTCTCGCTGCCAGCCAATGGCTCCGGCTCATCTCGATTGGTCGGCGATCGTCCCCAGCCCCTGATGCCGTCACCGCACGCAGCCTTCGCGTCACTCGCGAACTGGCCGGGACAACGAAGCGCTTGATCAGCTCTTCATGTTCCGGGGCGGCAACTGCGGCTGGGAGCGTCATCACACAGTCCATTACGAATGTAGTCATGGAGCGGAGACGGTCGGCCCCAAGAGCGCTATCCCGCCTGCCAGGCGCCTGGAAGAAGAGCCCAATCGCTTCCAGCAGCGCTGTGAAGTTCTCCGTGAACTCTGTGAACTGCCGCTCGGTAGACCGCACGCTCTTTTCCCCCATCGACAGCAGTCTGCAGGTAACGAACGTCTCCAGCGATCCGCTGGAGAACCTCAAGGACGACAGCACGGCACGCCACGCCACGTCCCACAACGGCAGAAGCACGACGCTGGACGGGGAAGCAGCTTCCTCAGACACTCCTCGTGCCACCGCCAGCTTCTTCAATGCGTTGGTGAACTGAGACAGCCACCGTGCTAGCGCAGTAGCCTGAAGTCCCCACTCTTCGTGTGCTGAGCTGTCGGAGCCACCCCGACCGGAATGCCTCGAGATTTCAGCACTGTATCGCTTCAAAGCCTGATAGAGACCCTCTTCCTGGCTAACGCCACCGTCTGACACAATCGACAGCGTGCTGACAGCGTTGGCGTCACTCTTCTGACTTGCTGCCACTGGAGAAGCAACTGCCTTCGAAGCTGAGCCCGTGTCTTTCAGGAGACTCTTGTTCCGGAACGCCACACGTTTCACGAACTCCGTCTGTGAGCTCTTCGGCACTAACGTCTTGATCGCCCCGCGTGTCCGCTGCAGCGCCACGAACACGATCGACTGAGTCAGAGTCGGGTGCGAAGTTGGAGGCATGAAGGCTGGTAGAGCCACACTCACACGCTGTTCTGCCAGTAGACAGGCCTCCTGCAGAGCCGCGACAGCCGCCGCCTTGACTTCCGCACGTGTCCTGGAGGCCATTAGCATGTGGAAAGACGCGCGGGCCGCAGCCACAACGGCTTCGTCTTGCATTCGAGCCGTCGCGTTCCGTCCGAGAACAAGCAGTCCGCTTTCCAGAGCGCAACGATCAACCAGAGCATCCGCACGGGAGATGACGACGTGTGTCATCACGTGTTCGCATATGTCAGTAGTCACGGTCCCCACCACGAACTCCACGACCGTCTTGAGCTTCGGATGCACCTTGAAGACGGCCTCGGACAGCTTATCTTCCTCTTCTTCTGGACGGGTGGGCGGGAATTCCACCGTGTTCATCTTAGTCGTTGCGTGAATTGAGCCTTCGTGCCTGTCGTCTACTCCGTGGTCCTCTTCCATCACAACCTGTAGGGGTCGTAGCTTGCGGATCGCGGTGGTTGGACGTCGAATCGCCAGCCCCGTGGCGCCTCCGACCACCCGTCTGCTGTTTGCCAAGCGATGCGAAGGCTGAGCATGAGTCTGGATGAACCCTCGTAAGTCGTCCAGTTCGCTCAAACAGCTCTGGACGAACACTTGACTGTACAGGAAGGGCAGGTGGTCTTCCCCGGCTCCTGATGCGACTTCGTCATCACCGGCCAGCGCGAGTCGAATCTGTGGCGACGGCAGGAGATCGCGTGCTTGGTACTCGCTGGATTGCAGGAAGCCGACGTCCAACTCAAGCACGTGGAAGACCCGCTCGATCTGCATGGCAATGTAGAGGCCCGTCTCGCCAAGGCAGTTGAGCCGCGGGGAGCGATACAGCAGCTGAAGCAGCATCATCAGTTGCTTGAAGTAGGTCGTTCCGGACGACAACTGGTCCAGAGAGAGCATGGACAGGTAGTCGCAGAGCCACGGAATGCACTTGGAGATGGAAGCCCGAACGATACTCTGCTCCAGTAACTGCTTGACGTCCAGACTGGAGTCGCGCGCTGCGATCTCCAACGTGCCGGTTCCTTCACGCTCCTCCGCCTTGAAGGCAGCGTTTTGCGTGGAAAATCTGCGGGTCGAGGACGTGACATGCCACTGCGGTGAGAAGCGCAGGTAGCCCAGGAATTTGGCCACGACCTTGAGCTTCAGCACCACCTCTGTGAATGCCTTCCGGGCGTCTGTTGACGGCGATGTGGCCTGTCGAATGACGGAGAACTGCCGCTCCAACTGGTGCTTGACGAGCTGCGAGAACTCGTAGCTGTCGCAGCTGTGCAGGAAGTGGAAGAAGAAGAGCTGGTTGTCGGCGAAGTAGCCGCGCATCCGGTCAAACGTGGCCGTGAAGTTCTTGGTCGCGTCGTCTTCGCTGGAATCCGGGCGGTCCTTACGTAGTGAACTGCTGTTCCCTTTGTTAGACCCCGTTTTCCGGTTGCTGTTGCTGGAAGTGACTGGCCCCGGCTGCTGATGCGTCCTGTTCGACGACTTTTGACTCGAGAACCGGCGATGCAGCTTGCGCAGTCGGTCCGGGTTCTTCACCACCAGCTTGTCCTCCATGATCTTCAACACCAGGTCTTTGTCGCTCTCGCCAAAGGGGTTTGACCCCACTTGGACCAGCTCCAGGACGAAGAACTTGGCGAACCACCACCGATTCTCCGGGGAAACTTCAGTCAGCAACGTCCGAGCCGATGCGATCGCCGCCGCTGCTACTCCTGCGTTCTCGATGCCGACCAGACTGTGTTGCTTCTGTTGGAACTGCCGCAGTAGGTCCAGAAACCCATCGCGTACCTTCTCGCGGTTCGAATACAGAAAGGAGTCTGCAGCCGTTCGGTAGTGGAGACGTGAGTCCGTCTCCTCGCAGAACGGCAGCGCGAAGTTTTGCACCGCACTGGCTTTCATCTCGATCGGTAGGCGACAGCCAATACGTGCACTTTCAGCCACTCGCAGCTCTTCTCGCCGCTGCGAAACCTGCTCTAGTCGTCCCAACAAGGCGGTACAGATGCCTCCAGCGTTCCGCAAGCTCTGCTTCACTAGTCGAAGCAAATCTGTGCCCAGATGAGCCAACACCGCCTCGATTTCGTGGAAAACGAGCTCGGCGAACGACAGGCAGTGCACACGCCAGCAAAACTCGCTGGCTGCCTCACACGGGGATAGAGCGCCTTCCGTGGCGTTGTTGTCGGTCTTGCTCGTCGTTTCTGACCCGTTTCTGTGGTTAATCATGCAGTCCCCTCGGAATAGCAAACTCACGAGAACTTGCAGCTCAGTGCAGGTGCTGCTGACGAACCGCTCCTTGATCAGGAACCCGAAGAGCTTGGCCGCTTGACGGTTCACGAGGAAGTCGACCGACGAGGCCGTAGACGCGCCTTCCGGTTCGCTACCGGTTTCGATAGGAAGCTCTTCACCTCTGGACTCTTGCTCTGGTTCATCCTTCTCTGGACACTCGTGCAGCTCTCCGTTGTGCTGTGTATCTTGCTGCCATGCTGTCGTCTGATTCGAGAGCGCCTTCTTCACCTGCGGCTGGAGGTGCAGCAACGCATCGACCGTGCTCGTCTTTGGCTTGATTCTCATGGCAACAAGCTGAGAATGTGGCAGAGATTTGGTAGGTAAAGGAGTTGCGGCCTCGGCTTGAGCACCGGGCCACGGCGTTTTCTTCTTCGACGTTGACGCTGAGCCCCAGGCACTCGGAGTTGCTCCTGGACCAGCAGTTACCGTGCCCATGCGTCTCTCCAGCTTAGTCCAAGCCGGTGGCCGCGTGCTCTCGGGTCCACTCAGCGGCGGGAAGGCGATGGCACTGGGCACCGGACGCGCCACGGCTGTGGAGTCACTGGACGTCAGTAACGTCGTGGTGATCCTTCGCTTTGCAGGCTTCACGGACCGCTTCGTAGTAGCAGCGGCACTATTGGCAGTCGCATCCCTCTTGACTACAGCATTGCTACGCGGCGCCAACTGCGGGAATTCGTTTGCTCGCAACTCGAACGGAGCGTCCGCCTCAAATGTAGCCATGTTGCCGCTTCGAGTAGAGGAGTCATTGCGATTGGCGTCCGCTGTAGCCTCCATTGAGCCAGAAGACAAGCGAACATCCGCATGAAGCTGCACTTGATGGTGCAGATAATCAGTGAAGACGTGCACGAAGTCATCCACACGAACGCGCTGCACTTCCTTGCCGAGATGCACCTCGATGGTGGAGGTGGTCGATGTCGAAGTTGTTCCGCCTGCTGTAGTGGCCGCTAGAGAGCCCGCCTCGACACCCGAGTGGTATTGGCGGATGCTGCGCTGCGTGCGCTGCAGATCCACATCCGAGAAGGCGCGCACAGCTTCCCACAGCAGCGCTCCGGCCGCGCCAGGCTCGTCGTCCCCGACGCCGGAGACCTCTGGCATAATTCCCGCGCCTCTTCCGCGTTCAAAACAGCCCAGCAGCTCAGCGCCACGACACTTCCCTGTCTAAACGGATAATCGGGCCATGCTTCGATTGGCGGAATTTGTGGACGAAGCGTTGCGAAATAGATGATTGGCTAAAACAAAAGTGGAAAGATACCGGTAAGTTACCGGTATTGTGACAGAACTGAAGCCATTCTTGCTTCCCCGTACCTACATATACCGGTATTTGCGCTCGGTATCTTGATCGCAAGGAGCGTCAGATCGGATCACCAGATCGTGACGGATCGCGTGTGAGCGACGACGAAAACAGCAAACCCCCTCCTTCCAGGCGCATAGAGAGGATCTACCTGCACCAATCTGAAGGCTCACAGGGCCAGTGCCTTTCACTTTCTGTTCTGCTACGGCGGAAAACATGCAAACTCACTGAGCAGGCTTGCCGATATGAACTGTACTGGCGTCCAGCGCACCACCTAATCGATCGCCTGCGTCGAGTCCCACGTTGTGTAAGCCAACAGGCTGGGCTGGGCATGGGCTGGAAGGTCACGCAGGTCTTTACGTGAACTCCACTCCCTTCAATGAATGCCTGATGGAATAGAGACGCAACTGGAGGGGACGCATCCGGCTTGCCCCCGTGTGGAACATGCTGGCGTTTGTATGTGAACTGAATTTCGTTCACGCATGACTCGCACGATCGAGCCTGTGCCCATCGCGGATAGGGGAACGATCCGATTTTGTCGTTAAATCGCGAGTCACGCGTGGCAGAAAGCGGGTTCGGCGGCCCAACGATGAGCTACCGTGCTTTTTCGCTTTTTTCAATACATGTTGGGTGGTGATTTGGCGGTCTGACTTCTGACATCTCGCCACCATTTTGGCCAAGTCAAGCGCTGCAGAAGTTATGTTACGCTTCATTCGCTTTGTCGAACACGACGCTTCCGCTAACTGTGTCCCATTGATGGGGCCACAAGGCTGCGAGATCGGATAGATATCTGGGTGGACAGAGAAACCCGACCCTTTCCCTTCTAAAAATACTTGAGGCATTTGACGCGGATACCGGCATTGCGTTGATGATGAACAACAGGGTTGAGCACTCCATCTCATCGTGTGCACAATTAACCCATTTGCGCGACTGGGCCACTGCTGGGTTGCCGTCGTATCCCCGCCGTCGCCAGGCAGAGAGGGTTCGAACCCGATGCATGTATGTGAGCTGAAGATACTGTGAACTTAACCGGGAGGATCTGACCATTTGGTGCACAGAAAAGGCATGTGGAACGTGTGGTGTTGGCCACCAAGTCCTGCGGGGGGGTAGGGAACAAGTCAGAAAAGGGAGAGAGGAAAGAGCGGCGGCAGCAAGAAAGCCTATTTCCGTTTCACCCTTGGTAACATGGGTCTCACCACACCAGATATCTCGCCATAGCTGATATCCTGGCCTCTCGTCTTCGTTTATTTCCGGGTAGCTATCACAGCCAAACACGCTTTTCAACCGATAGATCAGCAATATCCACCACATGTGACTTCTCCATATTCTATTCCATTTCGCAGGTCCATCTGGTTGTTTCCCTTTGTCCCCCCTCTCCGCACTTCCCCCGCGCTCTTCCGCCCGCTCCCTCACAAACAAACAGGCGTCGCCGCTGTCCGCGCGCGCATCGAGTGCGGAATCGCATCGACTCCACCAGAAAGGGAAACCAGCGGACGAACGCTCGCGGACGGACCGAACCGGACTACAGGCCAGTGCGTGGATCGCAGGCGAGTGAGCGAGCGAGACGATGGCCACGCCGGGAAAGATGGACCGCCGTCGTGCGGGCTCCAACTACTTCCAGCTGGACGCGGACCGCAAACGCAACACGTCGGCGAACCGCAGCCACCTGAACGGGGACGGGCGCGGCACGTTCGGCAACCGACTGTCCATGATGGAAGTTTTGCCGCCGAACACGCACGGAGGCCACCAGGCGAACAAGGGCGGCGGTATGGAGGGAGACTTTGCGGATGAGGTGTCCATCGACTTCTGCTGCGAGGTGCTGTACAACAAGTTCGGCTTCCAGTCGGGCTCTGTGGACAACCAGCGTGAGCACGTGCTGCTGCTGCTGGCGAACGCCAAGGCGAGATCGAAGCCGCAGGACCCGCCGGGCCATCATGTGATGTTGCTGCACAAGAAGCTGGTGTCGAACTACGTGGAATGGTGCCAGTTCCTGCGCGTGCCGTCCGTGTCGTACACGGGCCAGCCGCAGGGCGACCTGAAGAACCCGCTGCACATGGAGATCATGCTGTTTCTGTTGATCTGGGGCGAGGCCGGCAACCTGCGCCACATGCCCGAGTGCCTGTGCTACCTGTATCATCAGGCGCTGACGATGCTGGACAAGGACTTCCTCGGCCAGGATAAGCAGCCCGAAGGCTGGTACCTGCGGCAGGTGGTGCGCCCCGTTTGGAAGGAGTGCAGCAACATGCAGCGCAAGAACGCGCTGGGCAAGAACCTCGAGCACACCAAGGTGCGCAACTACGACGACATCAACGAGTACTTCTGGAAGAAACACTGCCTGACGATCCCCATGAGCCACATCGGAGAGGAGCTCGCGAAGAACCATACCAAGACGTACTACGAGCACCGCAGTATCTTCACGCTGGTGCTGAACTACTACCGGATTTTCCAGTTCAACTTCATGTTCATGTGGGTGCTCATGGCCATCGGCTTCATCTCGGCCATTTCCCCCAGCGGAGGACATACGTGGTTCGCGCAATTCGAGACGATGGGCCAAGTGGTGGACCCGTACAACGAGCGGGACGTAAAGCTGGCGTACGTCGCGTTGGTGTTCGCACTCGCGGTCATGGGATTCTGCAAGTGCGTTCTGGAAGCTTGTCATGGCTGGCATCTGCTGGTGGCTCGCGAGGCGTCCGAGTCGTCGTCACGGTCTTTCAACTATGGTGGAGCGCTCGCTCTTCGGATGTTGTGGAACGGCGTCTTTTCGGCGATCTTCGGCATGATGATCTACGTGCCGTTGAATACCGACGAGGACACGGCGCTGTTGGACAAGGCGGCGGTGGCAGCAATTGCCTACGTGTTGCCTGGTGGGTTAATCCTTCTCGCTCAAGCGTTTGCTCCAGCGATGTTGACGAAGTCGTTCGCGGCCAAGTTCGTCCGAGAGGGCGAGAGCTGCTACGTGGGACGCAACATGGCGCCACCGATGAGCTACCAGATCAAGTACATCAGTTTCTGGCTGATCCTGTGGGCGTTGAAGGCATTCGTGTCGTACTTCATCCTGGTTCGACCGTTGATTCTTCCCTCGCTTGCCATCTACGAGATGGAGATGGAGTACGGAAGCAATGTGGTGTCGTTCCACAACATCGGCGTCATCTTGGCGTTGTGGATGCCGGTGGTGTTCATCTTCAACTACGACACGCAGATCTACTTCACCATATTCCAGGCAACGACGGGCGGCGTCATGGGTCTCATCATGAAGACCGGCGAAATCCACGGCATCAAGGAAATCACGAAAGCCTTCCGCGTGGCACCTCAGCTCTTTGACCAAAAGGTCGTGACCAACCTCGCTCGTTCCAATGACGCGGCAGCCGACGGCTCCGCTGCGGCATACCAGTCGCAGATGATGCTGCGTTTTGTCGTGGTGTGGAATGAAATCGTGAACTCGTTCCGCGAAGGAGACTTGGTGGACGACAAGGAAGCTGCGATCTTGCAGTACGATATCCAGAGCTCTGGTGACGTCTTCGAGCCTGTGTTCCTATCGGCCGGAAAGCTGGTGGAAGCTCTCGAGTACACGGTGAAGCTGGGGAAGGAAGGCAAGGGTGACTCGCAGCTCCAGGTTTACATGGTGCAGAAGGATTGCCTCTCCGCGGTGCGCAGCTTCTTCACGGCTGGGATGTACGTGATGGAGGCCTTGCTGGGCAGCGACGATGCGGACATTCTGGACGCGCTTCGCCAGATGGAGACCATTGCTGCGAATGGAAGTTTCATGAGCACGTTCGACGCCAAGAGCCTCATTCAATTGCGCACGGTATCGATGGAGTTCTTGGAGGCAGTGATGGACCTGCCCGACCCGGATGCACAGTCGTCGCACCTGACGACTTCCAGAGTGCACACGATGGGCGTTGTTCGCAACTTTGTGACGAAGATGGAGAACTTGCTCAACGCCATCCGCATCTTTGCGAACCGACCCGAACTTGCTGCGAAGTTCAGCAACTCCAAGTTCTGCTCCAGCGCGAATGGCTACGTGTTTGCCTCGCGCGGACTGGTGAACTTGTTCCACAACGACACGGCGATGGGTGCCGCCACGCGCGCGTATTTGCTGATGTCGCTTGAAAAGGCCGATGCGATGCCGCGCGTCCCGGAAGCTCAGCGTCGTCTTGGTTTCTTCATGAAGTCTCTTGTGATGGACATTCCGCAGCTGATGTCAGTCAAGGAGATGCACTCGTTCTCTGTTGTGACGCCGTTTTACAGCGAAAGCGTGTTGATCGCGCTTAATGAGCTGAGTGACCCGCTGGTGAACCACCCTGTCTTCCAGAAAGTGGAGGAACAAGGCAAGAACATCACCATTCTCAAGTACCTGATCACGATTCACCCCGAGGAATGGGAGAACTTCTTGGAGCGTATCGATGTGAGCACAGCAGAAGAAGCGCAGGCGAACTATCCGTTGGAGATTCGCCTTTGGGCTTCCTACCGTGGCCAGACGCTGGCGCGTACCGTTCAGGGTATGATGTTGTACGAAGACGCGATCAAGATTCTGCACTGGCTGGAAATTGGCTCGAGCCCGGGGAAAACGGCAGAGCAGAAGCAAGCTCAGTTGGAAGACATGGTGCGCCTGAAGTTCTCGTACATTTGCGCGTGTCAAGTGTACGGCAAGCATCGTGCAGAGGGGAAAGCGCAGGCTGATGATATTGACTATCTGCTCAAGACCTACCCCAACTTGCGCGTGGCGTACGTGGACACACTTACCGTCGACGGAGGGAAGCAATTCGACACGGTGCTGATCAAGAGTGAAGGTGGCGAAATTGCAGAGGTGTACCGCTACGAGCTGCCTGGCGATCCGATTCTTGGTGAAGGCAAGCCCGAAAACCAGAACAATGCGCTTCAGTTCACTCGCGGTGAATACTTGCAGACAATCGATATGAACCAGCAGCATTACTTCGAGGAGTGTTTGAAGATGCCGCAGTTGCTCGTCACTGCGGATTTGCATCCGTCAAAGAAGCCGGTGTCGATCATCGGTATGCGTGAGCACATTTTCACGGGCAATGCGTCGTCGCTGTCCAAGTTCAAGTCGTGGCAGGAGTTGGTGTTCGTGACTCTTTCGCAGCGTGTGTTGGCGGACCCGCTTTACGTCCGTATGCACTACGGTCACCCTGATATCTTCGACAAGGTTCTGGCTATGTCTCGTGGTGGTGTCTCGAAAGCCAGTAAGGGCATCAACCTGTCGGAAGATGTGTTCGCTGGTTTCAACTCGACGCTCCGCGGCGGTGTGGTGACACACGTGGAGTTCATGCAGTGTGGCAAAGGACGTGATGTGGCGCTTTCTCAGATCTCGATGTTCGAAGGCAAATTGGCAAACGGTGCTGGTGAGACCTCGCTCGCTCGTGAAGCGCACCGTATGGGCCAGTTCATGGATTTCTTCCGCCTGAACTCGATGTACTACTCGCACACGGGCTTTTACTTCGCGACGTGGATGACGATTGTGACGACGTACGTGTACATGTACAGCAAGGTGTACCTGGCGCTGGCAGGTGTTCAGCAGCAGATTATCTACGACATGAACTCGACGGCGGTGATCAGCGACAACATTGCCAACGACTTTGACGACCGCGTGTTTACGGACCTGAAGTCTGTGCTCAATACGCAGTTCTACATTCAAGCTGGTATGTTCCTCATGCTCCCGCTGATGTGCGTCTACTTCGGTGAAGGCGGACTGGTGCGGGGTATGTCGCGGTTTTTCGAGATGATCGTCACACTTGGTCCGGCCTTTTTCGTGTTCCAAGTCGGTACGACGATGCACTACTTCGACAATAACATTCTGCACGGTGGCGCGAAGTACCAGGCCACAGGTCGTGGGTTCAAGATTACTCGAGAAACGCTGGTGTTACTGTACAAGGCCTACGCGAGTTCACACTATCGAAAAGCGTTCGAGCTGATCGGCCTGTGTCTCGTGTACTTGACGTTCGGCAACTTCTACATTTGTCAGACGGACGCCTCGGCCAACGACAACACGTTCGCGCAGGACTATTGTGAAACTGCGCAAGGTTACGGCGTGCAGACGTTCTCCGTGTGGTTCATTTCGATCCTGTGGGTTGTGGGCCCGTTCCTGTTCAACAGTGATGGTCTGGATTTCCAGAAGACGAAGGTGGACATCGCGCAGTGGTGCATGTGGATGTTCGCTGACGAGGACTACAAGGATGACGATGCCGCGAACAAGGGCGGGTGGGTTGGCTGGTGGAAGGGCGATCTGGAGCAGCTGCACAACTCGAACATGATCTCGCGCCTGACGGTTATCATTCGAGAATGCCGCCACTTCCTGCTCATGTTCTACGTGGCGACTCTCGAGACGTCTGATGTGATGTACGTGGCGTACTCGATGGGAGCCGCAATTGCGACTATTCTGCTTCTTGGTGTATTCCATGTCGTTGGACTCGGCATGAAGTCCATGCGTCCCATCATGCGCGCGGTGATTTATTTCAGCGTCATCGTTCTGGTGGTGACCGCGTATTTCCTGGCGATGTGGTTAGTTCTCGACCAGAACTTCACGTACTCCATCTCGCTCTTTTTCGCGTACGTCGCCGGTCTGTACGGCATCAACGAGTGCTTCCGCATGTGGAGTTTCCCCAACTCGTCGATCGCGAGCATCCCGATCTTCCAGCAGCTGCAGTTCCTCTTCGACTTCATCTTCTGCACGGCCATGATCATTCCTCTGATTATCTTGTCCTGCATTCCGTTCCTGAACGTCATCCAGACGCGTATGATGTACAACGAAGGCTTCTCCAAGGTCATGTCCGCCTCGTCGCAGTACGCGTTCTCGCTTGCGGCCTTCATGGGCATCTTGGGTGGTGTGGGCACCGGTTGGCTGTTCAACTTGCTGTCTACGCTGGAGCAGTCGGCCAGTTTTGCGAGTTACGTGGTGACGTATGACGGAGTCCTTAGCGGCAACGTTGGCGATGGCACGACGACGTTCTTGCTCTACGGCGCTTGTGTCGTGGGCACGATTATCGCTGGGTTCTTGAACTACTTCCTGGGTCGTCGCTTGTCTATTGTGGCCGGCGGGCTCTTCAGCACCCTGGGAATGGTTGCTGTCAGTGCCAACGACGATCTTCGCTCGACGCTGCTCATGCCTGGCATTGGCCTTCTTGGCGCATCTATTGGCATCCTACTGCCGTCGTTGGCCATCTACATCTTCGAGATCTCCACGAAGGACATGCGCGGCAAGGCGATCCTGTTGCTGGGCTTCGGGTTCATTGCTGGTAGTCTGCTAGGAGGCATCTTCGCGACCGTGAAGCAGCTCGGGTGGATCTGGCAGACGTTCGGCGCGTGCATCATCATCGCGTTGGTCACTCCAGTGGTGAACGTCTTCCCGGAGAGTCCGTACTGGGTGCTGGAGCGCAAGGGCTGGGATGCTTGCGAGGCCTGTCTCGTGATTCTGCGCCGCAAGCCTGACGTTCAGGAGGAGCTGAAAATCATGCGCGACGAAGAGACGACGGACGAGGGCGGCGCGGGTGCCTTCAAGTTCGTCATGGGCGTGTTCCTCATGCTGGTCTCGTCATTGTCCACTGGCTTCCTCAACGCCTTCGTGAGTTACAAGGCGGCCAGTGAGTACACCGACCAGGACCAGTTGTTCGTGAACGGCATGGCGCTGCAGATCTCAGGCGCCGTCATCGCGTTCTTTTTCATCGATAAGTTGGACCACAAGTCCATCCTGTTCGGGACGCTGGTGCCCGTGGCGATCTGCGCCGGCGTGCTGGGCTTCAACGAGACGTCCGACTTCCTGGGAGACACGGAGGGCTCCGGTCTGTACGTGAGTCTGGTGGTCATGATCATGTACTTCTTCCTGGGCCTGGGCACCAGTTCGGCGCCGTGGACCGCGTGCATCGGCATGTTCACCACGCGCGGCCGCGCCGTGTCCACCACCATGCTGTTCGCGCTGTTCTTCCTGCCGTGCGCGGGCTACGTGTACTTGCACACGAGCGAGGATCTCACTTCGGACGAGTACTTCTACCTGTATGCGCTCGCGGGCTTCTGTGTCATTCTGCTGGTGCTGCTGTTGGGCGCGGGGGCGAAGAAGAACGGCGTCATCTGCACCAAGGCCGAGGCCGAGCGCGACCGCGAACGCACCGCGCGTCACCGCGCCGAGAGCCGCACGATGCGCACGCCTGGCAGTGCGCGCCAGCGGAACCTCAGTCGCGCGCGCTCCAAATCCAACGCGTCGGGGGCTCGTGGCAACGGAGCAGGCAACTACCAGATGTACGAGACGCCCGCCAACGCCGCGCCGCCGCTCGTGCACGCGCGCGCGTAGAGGGAGCGAGCTCCGAGCGTCACGCATGGGAGGGAGGGAGGCGGACACGCTGTAGCTTTGTCGTATTGTTTTCCTTTTCGTGGTGTACATACACATTTTCTGCTTAGATGGGGTTTCCACGCGCGGGTGGAAGTGGTATCCTGCTCTGTTCGGGCGACTGGAGTCCGCCGTCTGTCTCCTCCCTATCGACGCGGAGCGATCGTCATGGGTTTGCCGCCATTCGCTCCAGCAAGCCCCATATCCGCCAGGAACTTGTCCATCCGCGCCGACTCCTTCGCCTACGCGTTGGCCACAAGAACTGAGCGTTAGTGCCTCTCATGACAACTCGACCGCAGGCTCGCTTCCGTACCGCTAGGCCGGCCAGCTTCTCCCGTCGCTCCTCCTCCTTGCGACGTCGCGTCGAGTCGCGTTGCGCCAGTCTTCGCTGGAAATCGTCGTCCTTGGCGCCGCCACGTCCGCCGCCCATGATGAACTCCTCACTCAGATCCAACCCGTCACGCGCGTCTTCGCGGTCTCGCGCCGCGCCGTGCAACTTCTGGCCAACTTGACGTCGCTTCTCCAGCTGCGCCTCTCGACCTGTAGCCTTCGGAGCCAGCTCGTCCAACACGGAGTCTCGATCCTCGCGCTGCCGCTTCCGCTCGCTCTTGCGGCGTCTCCAAGCCTCGTCCTTCTCCTCCTCTTCGCCAGCGTCGTCACTTGCCTTGCGCTTCCTCTTCGCTTCGTCCTGGGCCGCTGGCATTGGACCTCTCGCACGGCTATTGCTACCGGCATGGACGTTCAGCAGATCCTCCTTCCGCGTGGCCACATCCACCGAATCCTTGGCCGTGGCCAGGTCGAACCTCTCGCGTTCGCCCAGTTTGTCCACGAACCCCCAGCGATGGCGCGTGCGCTTGGTCTGCTCCAGCACGGCGTCCGGCAGCCCCTCGTAGAACATGCGCGCCAGCTTCCCCCGGTTCCACTTGCGCGCGAACTCGTCGCGGAACAGCGCCGTCGTCTCCTCCGTCGACAGGTCGTCCACGAATTTGCCTCTACAACCACCAACAAAGAAGCCCATCGTGAGTTCTCTACAAAGCAACCGACAGCCGCTGGACTGGACTCGTACTTGGTCTGCGCCAGCCAGACGCGGAACTCGGTGGCGCGCAGGAAGTAATCGTCCTCCGAGATGGGACCAGCGTCACCGGGCAAGGACGCGCCGCTGTCACCGCGGTGGTGGCTGCTCTTGTGCTTGTGTCGGTGTTTGGCGGAGCGCTCGCGGTCCCGATCCCGATCCCGGTCGCGACTATCCTTCTTGTGCGACGACTTCCGGCTGGACGACGACTTCTTCGCGTGCTTCCGGTCCTTTTTGTCCGTGTCGCCTGCGCACAACCGGTGGACATACACGCCAGCATGCACGTGCAGAGAGGGCGCAGTCAGTAGGGGCCAAGTGGGGTGAGGAGGACCGCAGAGGCAGTCGGGGAGAGCACATACGCCGCTCCTTCGGCATGGTGGCGCTCGTGGATCTGATGCTTTGGCCGCTTTTGAATGGAGTAACACGATATGAAAAAACGGATGTCATCCTTCAAAATACGTAGCTGCAGGCGGCAGTGTATGCTCCAGGCATCGTTTTGGGAATGTGTATTCACCCCCTCCGCTTCAATTGCTAGGGTTAGGTCGTCACTCACAAGCTCAAGCGGATGGAATTGGCTAAAATCTGACAAGCTCAGATTTGTAAGTGTAAAGTATACATCCGCTGGTGCAGCGTGCACTGTATACATGCACCCCGGTACCACTGCGCATTGTCACACGTTTCGGTTTGACGCGCAAACAGCCTGCTCAAAATCCATCGCGTTTCAAACGGATACCGTACTTCAAAGTGCTTTGGCTAAGAGACACTCTCTATCTCGCTAAGCTTACATGCACGTGTGCATGCATTGCTCAAGATCATTGACCGCTGCTACATCTTTCATCCTTTCGCACCGCCTTCGTGCTCTGAGAGCGTTCTAAAATACTCCGAAGCAGACGCGAGGCGAACACTTCGTAGACTTCACGTTACCGGTACCCCGCAAAAAAGTTAATCTACCGGTACTAGAGTATACATGTTCACTATCCAGGGATGCTGTATACTAAATGAGGGTACAAAACGTCTGCGACACGCCCATCGCGCAAAAAAGGAAGCAAGAAAACACGGATTACGCCATCTCCCACTCCGATTTACCTTTTGACAACCAGCTTTCCGAGTGTGGGGCGCGCCACAAAGCGTCCCACCTGCGCAGTCTAGGCCATCGTTCTCAAAAGCCACCCCCTTGCCACAGCCCACGGTGGTCACTTCAGAAGCAGCGATAGGCAGAGCGAAAGGCAGGCAGGCAGGCAGGCAGGAAGGAACGGCGTCATGGTCAAGTTCTGCTCCGAGTGCGGCGCCAAGAACACGGGCGGCAGGTTCTGCTCGGAGTGCGGCTCCCGCTTCACAGACGAGGCGGCTCCTGCCGCGGCAGCGGCCGTGGCGGCCCCCATCGCGGCGTTCGCGGGAGCGGCCCCCGTCGCGGCGTTCGCGAAAGCGGCGAACTCCGCCGCGCCGTCCGCCTTCCGGAGCGCGAATTCCCCCTACGGCGGCAACACGTATCGCCACGATCGCACCAATAGCAACGGCTCTCCGCCGCCACCGCCTCCTCCTCCGCCGGCGCCGTATGTGCGGAAGACAGTTGCGAGTGCGTTCCGCGGCGGCAACAGCAGCGTGAGCGATGCGAACCCCAATGCGCCGAGTGCGATTCCCGTGGCGTCGGACCCGGTTCCGCCTGCGGCTACAGGCGCCGAGGCACAGCGCTGTTACGAGAGCTGCGTGAAGACCATCCGCGCCTCCCGCGGTGGCGGCAACGAGCACGGCGTGAAGGAGTTCAAGCAGAACTGCCGCAAGTTTGGGCTCAAGGAGATCGACGTGCACACGTTCTACGCGTCGCTAGTGACGGAGCTTGGCGGTGACGGTACACGCGACTTCGTCCCCACGCTGGCGAGACTCGTGCCAGACGACGACAGCCGTAAAGAGCTGGTGGACTATAACGCGCAGCAGCGTGCGATCGCATACAGTTCGGGCAACAGCGGCAGCAGCAGCGGCAGCAGCAACGGCGGTCGGCCGTCCGCCTTTGCCAACAGGTAAGAAAGGTGGTGTGGTGGCTTTGACTTCCGCAAGCTGTTCAGCATGCTGACGGTTGGTCTGTTGTGATGTGCAGAGGATCGACCATGTCGTCGGCCGACTCGTTCGCGCGCAGCGACTCGATGATGAGCTCCAACGGCGGCCAGCCGCAGCAAAAGGGCATGCTGAATAATCGCTACGCCGACCACCCGCATTGCGACGTGTGCAACGTCAAGTTCGACGTGACCAAGCGGCGACACCAGTGGTAAGTACATTGCAATTGCTCGGTTGCTTCGAGGGAGCCCCTCGCTTTACTAACCTTCGTGTACTTATCACGCCTGTCTTCTTTCTTGTGATCGAATAGCCGCGTCTGTGGTCTGTTCGTCTGCAGCTCGTGCTCCCCCGTGCGGCTGCTGGTGCCACCGGGGAAGCAGATCGAGGGCTCCAAGGGCTACGACCCGTCGGTGCCACAGCGCGTGTGCATCCAGTGCGCACCGCAGCTGCATTCGCTGCAAGACGATCTGGTGGCTACGTACGCGCAGTCGCACACAGACAATGCCCACGAGGCCCGCGGCCGCCTGCACGTGCCCTTCACCAACTCGCTGAACAAGGAATGCAACAACGCCGCCGACATCATCGGCAACTTCTTCCGCGATGACTGGGGCGCCGCCGCAGATCGCGCCATCCCCGTGGCGTTCCTGCAGAAGGCGCATGGACTGGCCATCATGACCGTCCTCAAGGCAGGCTTCCTCGTGTCGGGCAAGATTGGCACGGGGCTCGTGGTCTCCAAGCTGCCCGATGGCTCGTGGTCGGCACCTTCTGCCATCGGCACGTTCGGACTCAGTGGAGGTTTCGAAATTGGCGGCGAGTTGGTGGAGGTGATGATCATCCTAGGCTCGGAAGGCGCCGTGAAGGTGTTCCACAAGCCGCAGGTGAACTTGGGAGCCGGACTGGACGTCACGGTGGGGCCGTATGGACGGTCGGCGCTGGCTGCAGCCGCCGCGAGCACCAGCGGCCTGAACGCGAACTATAGCTACTCGCAGAGCAAAGGGCTGTTCGCTGGTATCTCGCTGCAGGGCGCCATCATCGCCACGCGGTCCGATCTCAACCGCAAGTTCTACGGCCGCGACTTGCAGGCCAGCGAACTGCTGAGCGGCTACGTGGAGCAGCCCAACGCCGCTCGCCCGCTGTATGAAGCTATCGACAAGGCCATGCAAGGCATCGAAGACCACCGAGAGGAGCAGCAGCGCCGGTCGTCGGTCATGGGCCCCTGCCGCCTGTGCAACTGCCCCATGTTCCAGGCGCACACCACTCAGATCTGGAACAAGAAGTGCAAGACTTGCAGCCACGCGCATTAAGACAGGAGACGCGGCGGCGCGGAACGGAAGGGCCCGATGGCGACCCGATGGCGGTGGCTTGGACCAGCCACCTAGGACACTGGAAGCAGGCAGCTTCCGATTTTTTAATCCATACGAAACGTATTTTGTGTACGTGTATTTGTTTGGAAGGCGAGCATAGGTTGGTTGTATTCTCGCGCATACAGTTCTCTCATATGTTGTATGGTTCGACATTCCGGTGTCAAACTTCAAGCTCTGCAAGCGTTTCGACAATGGTGTTTTGTCGATGCATTTCCCAGCAAACATGCTCTTCAACTGAAGTGTGGGAATGACATCCACCTCGCCACATGCATCCTTCATCCTACATCCGTCCACCAATCACGCACGCTGATTGGTGGATCTGGAATATTCTCGAGTCTCTTTGCTTCCTCTTGAACAGCATATTTTCAGAACTTGATGCTGTCATCCAATTCAAAACGTCGTTGCTTCTGTTGCCAAGGACACGTCAAACATGATATCCCTGTCGTACTGCATATCGAAAGCACATTCCCCGTTGTCATGCGAGTCGACAGGATGTCGCCACGGTTGAAGCATTCGGCAATTTGCCTTGGCGCGCGTATCCTCGCGCCTCGTCGCATCAAGAAGCATGCTGGCGCTCTCCCGCGCCGCTGTTGGCAGTCGCGCGCTGCGCTTTGCGCCCTCGTCGTCTCTTCCTGTTCTGGCGCGCCGCGGCCTGGCGTCCATGGGCCCGCTGGGCGGCGGCCAGCCGCAGTCGTGGATCAATCCGGAGAACGTGCCGCAGGGCGAGAGCCTGAAGAAGTACGGGCGCGACCTGACGGAGATCGCCAAGCGCGGAGAGCTGGATCCGGTGATCGGGCGCGAGGACTCGATCCGGCGCGCCACGCAGATCCTGTCGCGGCGCACGAAGAACAACCCGATCCTGATCGGCGAGCCGGGCGTGGGCAAGACAGCCATCGCCGAGGGCCTGGCGCAGCGCATCGCGTTGGGGGAAGTACCCGACAGTCTCAAGGACAAGAAGGTGGTGTCGCTGGATCTGGCGGCGCTGGTGGCAGGCGCCAAGTTCCGCGGCGAGTTCGAGGAGCGACTGAAGGCCGTGCTCAAGGACGTCGACGACAGTCAAGGCAATGTGATCCTCTTTATCGACGAGCTGCACACTTTGGTCGGCGCGGGGGGCAACGAAGGGTCGACAGACGCCGCCAACATGCTGAAGCCGGCACTGGCACGCGGATCGCTGCACTGTATGGGCGCCACGACGCTGGACGAGTACCGCAAGTATATTGAGAAGGACGCGGCGCTGGCGCGGCGGTTCCAGTCCGTTCTGATTTCGGAGCCGAGTGTGGAGGACACGGTGACCATTCTGCGCGGCTTGAAGGAGAAGTACGAGGTGCATCACGGCGTGCGCATCGCCGACAGCGCGTTGGTGGCGGCTGCTACGCTGGCCAACCGGTACCTGACAGAGCGCAAGATGCCCGATAAGGCCATCGATCTCATGGATGAGGCAGCGTCGCGGCTGCGACTGCAGCAGGAGAGCAAGCCCGAGCCCATCGACAAGCTGGACCGCGAGATCATCCTGCGCCGCATCGAGATCGAGGCGCTGCGCAAGGAGACGGACGCGGCATCCAAGAAGCGCATGGCTGCTCTGGAGGACGAGGTCAAGAAGGCCTCTGAGGAGCTGCGTGTGCTTATGGACGAGTGGAACGAAGAGAAACACAAGCTCGAGGAGATGCAGCACGCCAAGCGCAAGCTGGAGGAGGCTCGCCGCGACCTGGTGGCCGCGCAGAACGCCGGCAACTACGCTCGCGCTGGAGAATTGATGCACGCGGTCATCCCGAAGCTGGAGGCCGAAGTGGCCCACGAGGAAGAGGAGGAGGAGCAGGCCAAGAAGTCTGGCTCGTCCAAACTGAGCAAGTCCGCGTTGGGAGACGCCGTGACGGCCGACCACGTGGCGGAGGTGGTGGCGCAGACGACGGGCATCCCGGCGTCCACTTTGATGGAGGGCGAGAAGCAGCGGCTGTTACATATGGAGGAGCATATCAACCAGCACGTGATCGGCCAGGAAGAGGCCGTGAAGGCCGTGAGCAACTGCGTGCGACTCGCGCGCGCCGGTCTGCATGCACACAACCGGCCGCTGGGCGTGTTCATGTTCCTGGGCCCAACGGGCGTGGGCAAGACAGAGCTCACCAAGTCCCTGTCCGAGTTCCTGTTCCAGACGCCGCAGGCCTTGACGCGGATTGACATGTCGGAGTATATGGAGAAGTTCAGTGTGAGTCGACTGGTGGGTGCGCCTCCCGGATACGTGGGCTACGAGGAGGGCGGGACGCTGACTGAGGCCGTGCGCCGTCGCCCTTACCAAGTGCTGCTCTTCGACGAGTTCGAGAAGGCCCATCGCGACGTGAGCAACATTCTGCTGCAGGTGCTGGACGAAGGTCGACTCACGGACTCGCAGGGCCGCCTCGTGGACTTCCGTAACACTGTGATCATCCTCACGAGCAACTTGGGCTCGGACGTCCTGGCCGGTCTGCCCGAGGGGGCGCCCAGCTCCATGGCCGAGGGGGAAGTCATGAGCGTCGTGCGCTCTCACTACGCGCCCGAGTTCCTCAACCGCATCGACGAGCTCGTGCTCTTCAACCGTCTGCGTCGCGAGGACATCCGCTCCATCGTGGATCTGCAACTCCGCCAGGTGGACGCGCTGCTGGAGGAGAAGGAGCTCACGATGCAGGTGACGCCCGACGCCGAGGACTGGCTGGCGGAAGCCGGCTACAGCCCGCTGTACGGCGCGCGTCCACTCAAGCGGCTCATTCAGCACCACGTGCTGAACCCCATGGCGGTCAAGCTGCTGGAGGGCGCCGTCGCGCCGGGCCAAGCGCTGCACGTCAAGGTGAACCCCACGTACGACGACGAGCTGATTCGAGACGTGAAGACGGCCAAGCCGCTGCTCGTAACGACCGAGTGAGAAGTGAGTGCGAAGGGCTCTAGCCCCAAGCGATTGCCAAGGTATGAACATGCGATTTTGTGACTGTTTCCCTTCTTTACGCTCTCGAAGCAACACTGCCGCCCTCTTTCGCTGCTGGGTTGGTTACTTAATGCGCGAGTCTCACACGAGCTTCCAGTGCCAACTGCTCCCAGCTGGAGTAGTAGAGACTGGCGCTGCAGAGAAGGTAAGCCGTGGTGATCCCCGCCCCGAAGCCGATCCAGAGTCCCTCGACGCCCCAGCCGAAGTGGAACGCCAGCAGCGCGCCCAGAGGGATGCCCACGGCGTAGAAGGCCGTGACGTTGGTCTTGGCCGCCATGTTCTGTCGCCCGGCGCCGCGGAACACGCCCTGCATGACACAGTTGAGCGCGTCGAAGATCTCGTACGGCACCATGACGATCAGCGCCTGGGCGGCGCGTTCGATGGCCACGGGGTCGTTGATCACGACGCGCGGGATCTGGTTGCGCAGGAAGAAGACGAGTGCCGAGAAGAAGCCCGAGATGAGGAACACGACCGCCAGCGAGAGGTTGCTGATGAGCCGCGCCT
>MBAC02007068.1:0-19411 GCA_001712635.2 Nothophytophthora sp. Chile5
CCGTGTGCACCAACGGCGCCGTGGTCATCTTCACGGGCGATTTCTTCAATGAGATGAGTACGGCCAACCGCGTGTGGATGTTCACGCTCTTCATCAGCAGCATGTTCTGCTTCAAGTACCTGCTGGAGGTCTGCATCGACGACGTGCCGGAAGATGTGCAGGCGCAGAAGTATCGCCAGGAGTTCCTCATCAGCAAGTGTCTGTACCACATGCCCGACGACGATGTTAACAGCGCCGTTTTCGGCGACGAAGACGTCGACAACCCGGAGAATGCGCTCACCATCGACGATGGGGACGAGTGAACTAAGCAGGCTGGCCAGGATACGTGCGAGGGAGACGGACAAGCAAGCGGCCTGGTTGAAGCCTCTGCATTTGCAATGTTGTGAGCGTCATGTTGGTACGTTTTGGAGGAGAGTGCTATGACTTTCCTCTTATCACCTGCATTAATACATTTTGGGTTGATATGGTGTTTTACTCTTTTGTTTAGTTAGTTAGTACTTTGTGTGCTCTGCATTATAATACTCTTCAAAGTATGACTGAAAGTGTGACGACCTCGCGTTTAGCATTTCCGTCAACCTGCGATGTGGCATACCGCCATGGGGGTCTTCTTCAAATCGGACAGGATGGGCGACATCCCACTCTCTCGTGTCCAATCCAGCCAATCAGCGCGTGGACAAAGCCAAACGAAACCCAAACCCGAAGCAAAACGAATGGCGTGTTTGAGCTTCGTTTCGCGTGTTCGTCTTCTGGGAGGCCACTATTTTGGTCGTTCGTTGTTCTTCATTTCCAGCCAATCAGCGCGCGGCGCCATAGAGGCGGAGCTCTTCGCACGAACGGTGGTGCGACTGCCTATGGACTCGCTTCTCTGCGAATTCACTTGATCGTGGCTGGCCGAATCTGGAGCTGTCAGTGGTGTGGACACACTCTGAACTGCGCCGCCAGCAGAGGGACACTCTCCTTCACTCCCTCTTCTTCCGCCTGCTGCGTACTGGTATCGGCAGCGCTCCGTAATGCTGTGCTGGTCCTAAATCTTTCCCAGCCATTCGCATGAGACGACGCGTGGACGGCGGCGGCCCAACGCCGTCCGCGACGGGCGATCTTTCTCCTCCGACTGACAATAGGAATAGTACAACCGCCAATAGTGGCGAAGATCTTCACTACCGTGACGAACGAGAAGAGAAGACGGCGGAGGTGAACAACGACGAGGACCTGCTCGCCGTTGGGCATTTTGCAGGCGGCGAGGGGGAGAGCGACTGGTTCAGTGCGGACGCGGCGTACAACTTCCACTTGCAGTTGGCGCCAGGCGGCCACGGATTCTCGTGCCCCATCTGCCTGCGCGTCACGCAGCTGCCGATCCGCCAGGACTGCGGCCACGTGCTGTGCGTGTACTGCATGCAGCAGTCGCTGTCGGCGATCGGCGGCTGTCCGCTGTGCCAAGCGCAGCAGATCTTCAAGGCGGGCAAGAACGAGCTGGCGCTCTTGCCCGCCTTGACTTCGTCGTCGGAGACGGAGATGCAGACGCTGGGCTTGACCTACGACGCGTCGGCGGCTCCAGATCCCCTCACTCCAGTTCGATATGTGCGTGTGTCCCCTAGCTGGTCAGGCTGTTCCTGCTTCTGTGTATTACAGTGCAGCTAATGTATGTGAATTTGTATGGCGCGTGTAGATGGGACCGTCGTCTAGCGTCGTGTCTCTCTTCCATGAAGACGCTCTCGCACCAGTTGAACAAGCGCATAGCAACAACAACATGTCGGGATCCACCGGGCTTGACGCTAACAGGACACACCACGAGCTGCCCCCGAATGCCATCGACCTGGCGCTTCAGCTCGATAACCTCAGCGATCTAGACGACGTGATTGATCTCGCAGATCTCGTGTCGTCCGACAGTGACCGCCCATCTCCCCCCGTGGCCGCGAGAACTTCTCTCAGTGGCAGCTTCGTCCCAGGACCTGCTCGACGGTCTCGAGCGTCGCCGAGGAAGAAGGCGGTGAGTTCGCCAGCGCGCATGTCGTCTAATGAATCAGACAGTTCCAAGCAAATACCAGCAAAGAGTCCTCGCTCTCCCGCCGGTGGAGTAGGGAAGCGGAAGGCAAGGTCACGGAAGGTCAAAGGCAGCGATAGAACTGCCGTCCAGATGCAGTGGGAGCTCATGGAGACCGGCGGCGTGGCTCCGGCGCAGCGATACGACTGCGGATTCGCAATCTACGACAGCCGCCTGGTCGTGGTAGGCGGCATCGTGGGCAAGCTCCGACTGAACGACCTGCATGTGCTGGATCTCGCGGAGAAGCCAGCGCCGGAGTGGACCCAACCTCCAGTCAGCGGCTCGCTGCCGCCATCGGGCAGTCTTCTGCAGATTTTCGTCATCGGACACTTCCTCTACGTGATCGGAGGCACCATCGACGGCAAATTCCTCACCGAGCTGCACAAGCTTGACCTCAGTACGTTGGTTGCGTCGCGTCTCGATTGGGGACTGTCGTGGCTTTTGCTGATCTGTTCATGTACTTTGTGTTGTAGAATCTGAGGAATGGAAATGGGAGAAACTGGAAGTGGCTGGAACGCCGCCGTCCATGCGGTACTGGTACTCCGTGACGGTGGTGCAGGGCATGGCGATTCTCTACGGAGGCTACGGCCACCCGCAGCGGCTCAGCGACACCTTCGCCCTGCGATTCGGTCTGTTAAATGTGCCTGTGTATTTAAATGCATGTGACTAGCGTCAGCGAAGCTAACATGTAGCATTTGGCGTGGGGTTTTCGCAGATACGGAGATCCCGACGTGGGTGGAGTTGAGTCCGCGTGGAGAGCTCCCTGGTCCTTCGTCCACGCACTCCGTATGCGTCAACAAGGGGCAGATGTACATCTTCGGCGGCTACGACGGCAAATTCCGTCGAGGCCAGCTGTTCGCCTTTGAAATCGGTAAGGAAATGCACGTCAATGTGCTTCGAGCGGCTTTCCCAGCAGTATCCTGACCTAATTGTGCATGTTTGTGAAGAGAGCGTATCACTAGATGCCATCGCTTGCGTGTGGAGGAAAGTTGAGACTCAGGGGCGCGGTCCTGTACCACGATACACGCACTCAAGCGCGAGCATCGGGTCGCAGTTGATCGTGTACGGAGGCAACAGCGGGTGCTTGAAAGGCGACGTTCACGTGCTGGAACTTGGTAAGTGACATTCCTCCGAGGCCGAATACGTGGGGTTCTTTCGACATGACCGCACTAACCGTCGGGCTTGTGCATGCGAAAGATGGCGAGGTCCCGACCTGGAAGCTGGCCAAGTGCGAGCCACCACTAATACCGCGCGAGTGGCACCGCGTCGTGGTGCGCGATGACGCCATGTACGTCTTCGGGGGCCACACGCCCGACGGAAACGACAACAAACTCGTCCGCGTGACGTTTACGGCCCCTGCTGCCGTCGGCTAAGCTGTGGCGGCCACAATGACGGCAGGCTTGGCAGCATGTAGTGCATATACTCAGTACGTCAAGGGCGGGCATGGATGAACGCGAAGCATTCGTTCTGCGGCCACTTCAATGGCTCAAACGGACGAAATCAAGTCATGTCGTGATTCTGCACGATGATTGGTCAAATTATCAAACTGACGCCACGTTTCTTCCAATCATGTCTGTATTCTACTCTTCCTCTCCATATGATTGGAGCAAAGGGCGGAATGTCGAACAGCAATTAGGTAGCGTTTTACAGTAAAACAAGAGAAAATATCAGCGAAGGAAGAGGCAGCCACCACGGCGTCACTCCTCAACCGCCCGCCCCCTGGCTGTGTGAGCGTCTCCATGTCTCGACCGCGCGCTTCTCCATGTCGACATGACTGCCGTAGACGCATCGGCTGCTGCTGGCTCGTCTCGTTCGCGCTGTTGTGCAGCCTAGCGGTCGCTGATTCGAGCAGCATCGACGCAAGCGGGAGCGCTGGGTCTGGCGTGGATTCTTGGACCGTCGGCGACAACGCTAGCGGCTCCGTTGGTCAACCGCTACTGGGAGAAGCAGAGGCTAGTTCAGATGTCGGCACGATTCGTATTCCGCTGGAGCTGGAGGGAGGAGGAGGCAGCTCTTCTGTCGACGGCCTCACGGACGTGGCCGAGAAGGCAGGAAATTCTAGCGGAGACGACGTCGCAGCGTCGCCTGTGGTCACAGACCCGCTGTTGGTCTTATCGGCAGTTGAAACGAGCAGTGGGTCCCTCGATGGAGCGTCTGCGACGGTCGAAGTTGACCCACCAGCGTCGACGGGGCCTCCTGAGGAGATGCACGGCGTTCCTTCGAACCCGACGCTGGTGAATGCGGAGGCCTTCGATGGCCGTGCAGCGGTGACTTGGAAGGCGCCCGACGACGACGGTTTGGACCAGATCACGGCCTATGAGATCGGCTGGTTCGACGAGGAAGACAGCGTGTTGGTGGGCACTCAGCGTCTCACGGCGGTGGCTGCGAGCTCTCTGACCGACCAGAACGCGAGCGTTGCGGAGACTGCAGTCGATCTGGTGCCAACGTCAGCCGTGGTGGGGCCGCTGGTGAACGGACGCTCGTACACCTTCAAGGTACGGGCCCAGAACGTGAACGGTTTCTCGGTCTGGTCGGCCAAATCGCTGGCGGTGAGTCCACTGCACCCACCGGATCTCTGCGAACGGCTTTCGTGCTCGGGCCACGGCACATGTTTCCCCAATTATCACTCGGATCGACCTACGAGTCTGGACACGAATCGACAGAAGCGTTGGCTGGCGAGTCAAGAGGTTGCAGTAGTTCCCACAGACACCAACACGGTCACTGATGACCAGTACTCGCTGGATGCGTTGTGTATCTGTCGACCAGGGTACAGTCCGCCAGATTGCAGTGCGAAGAGCAGCGAAGACACAGCACACTTTGTATGGCAAGTGACCGAGTGGGGCGAGTGCGACAGTGGCTGTGGCGGTGGCCGGCGGTCGCGTCGGGCCGTGTGCTTCAACGTCGCGACAGACCAACGGGCGCCTTCGGAGAGTTTCTGCTCTGACAACAAGAAGCCGTCGCTCACAGGAATCTGCAACGGCATCGAGTGCGGCTCCAAGCGTGTGGCTGTTAAGTACGAGGTGGAGATGAGCTACGACGAGGTGCTCTTCTCGTCCACGGCTGTGGATGCCTTCGAATTGGCCTTCACCACGGAACTGGCCGCGGCGTTGCAGATCCCGCGGTCACGACTGGAAATCACGGCGCTCAAGCGCGGCAGCATTGTAGTTTTCTTCCAGATCTTGCCAGCTTCGCGTGTCGGGGAGGAGTCGCTCAACGACATTGTGGAGAACCTCCAAGACCAGTTGGGCAACGCCTCGAGTACTTTGCGCTCGATGGGCACCTTCGCCCGTCGGATTGAGCCTAATGGCGTCAAGCTGAGCTTTTCCATCGCCGACCAGACGGTGGCCGGCGGGGCAGAAGACATCTCCATCGCTGGGCTTGTGGGCACCGTTTTGGTGCTGGGCTTCTTCGTGTCCCTATTCAGCTGGTTTCTACGGCATCGACATTATCGGATCCTCAAGGAGGTGGACACTCGCCAAGATAGCAAGGAGGAGGCCATGCAAACCAGTGCTGTCAAAGCGCACGGAGGAGGTATGAAGCGGATGAACATTCGCAGCATGGCGTAGGGAATATCGATGGAGGTTTTGGTGTTTAAGCGTTTAAACCATGTCGCTGTATGCATGCGGCGGGTCAGTCGTCAGTTCAATCGACCACACTGCCTCCCATTTGCGTTCTTCGTAGATGTGACCTTGTTTTCAGCGTCGGCGGGTGATTGGACTTTACTTCCGAGAGCGCTCGACCAGTCCGACGTCCTCCACGAAGTCGAAGTGGCCAGAGAGCAGTCGGTTCCGGTACTTCTCCAGGTATTCCAGCAGCGTTGGCGCAAGCGATCGACCTCCCTTCCCGTCGTCGCTGAACTCGAACACCGCGTTCCGCGCGCCAGTATCCGTGACAAGCGCCCCGCCATCCACGTTCGTGGCGAAAGGGATCAGCGTCGATGCCCAGTCTTTCATCGATGACAAAGTCTCCGCCGTAGTGATGATATCCTATCAATGTGTCCATAGTGGATAGAGGGCGTGTGAACATCACAAACCACGCAAGTGTAGAGTCTGAGGTTGCCAGTGGGTGTTGCACTTACATCTGCAGAGAGCGACTGCAATGCACAGGAATGAGGTGAACGTCAGGATCACACTGGAAACGGAAGTCCGACGAGTTCAAGTACCTTGTAGTCGTCGAACCAAATCCCGCCACTTTGCGCCGTCAACAAGCTGCGCAATTCCTGTACAATGCACACATCAGTCCCCTCATAATCGCACCATAACCTCGCGGCTTGCGGTGATTAAACTCACGTCTGGGATCTCCCTGCCCAACGTCTTCTCCAACGCCTCGATTTCTACCACCACCAAATAGCATCGGTGTTAAGCCGGAACTCAGCTGCCAAAGCACACGCGTCCCTCTCAATAACCACGGCCAGGAGTCCGGCCATTTACCTGCATTCGTCTCCGTCGCTGGCTCGAGATCCGCCTTCCGCTGGAACCAGTTCACGATATCTGTCAGACAGTCGAACGTTCGTCCAAGTTAAACCCCTCGTTTCTCAGCTGTATCACTGCACAGAGACGCCCCCTTGCGCCCAGACGAGCGGCAGACGACGTACCATGGATGCACTGGTCGCGCTCGTCCGCGTCCATGGCGCCCGTGCGTGGGTTGCCGTCCGCCAGCACCTGGACACCCGACATGCTCGTGATCTTATCGCCTCTTTGGATTATGTCGACTTGGATCTTACGACGAAGGGATGCGACCACTGATTGGCTAAAAATACGTTAACACTGAATAAAGATAGTGTGCGTCACACTATTTTTCGATCTCGTGCTTGATTCCCCGTCATTTGGTCGAGGGAACATGATGGAGAGGGAAGCGAGCGCGGCGGCGATGGCTGTGGAGG
Organism: Nothophytophthora sp. Chile5; assembly: GCA_001712635.2. Classification (NCBI taxonomy): domain Eukaryota; phylum Oomycota; class Peronosporomycetes; order Peronosporales; family Peronosporaceae; genus Nothophytophthora; species Nothophytophthora sp. Chile5. The sequence goes on from MBAC02007068.1 coordinate 6,924, forward strand.
GCGCGGCGCCTGTCCACGCAGCTGAGGAGGTGGTGACGCGTCTGCACCAGGTAGCGGCGGAGCGAGAGGTCTGGCTGGCCAAGCGTCGCGAGCGACTGGCGCGCAAGGAGCAGCTCCGGAAGCTGCTGGACCTTGAAGCTGCCAAGCAGGCAGCAGGCGGGTCAGCTTCACTATTAGAGACTCAAGACGACGACGGAGTGGCAGAGGAAAAACCATCAGTAACGACGAATGCGTCACCGATCTCGAATTTAGTCGTGCTGGCCCGCAAGAAGGAGCTGCAGAAGCTGCAGGAGCGCGCGCGTCTGGCGTCGGAGGTTCGTTCGTTTTGCGGCGTTGGTAGCATGGTTATGACTGTGTCTTGGGCGATTCCGACTGACTGTGCGGTATCTCTGCTGTTTGGACTGTACACAGAAGCAACAGGCGGTGGCGAGCGCGCTGGCGAGGAATCTGGAGCAGCAGAACGCCGCCAACAGGGCGGCTCAAGCACTCAGGACGCAGCCCACGCCGGCAGTCAAGCGCAAGCGCAACGAAGAGCCGCCCGCGGGGAAGGCTGACAAGAAACCTGCTGTGCTGGTGAACAGCTCAGCTCCAGTTCCAGCCGCCATCGTAGAGTTGCACGAGTGTGAGAGGCGCTCTTCGGTTGCTCGTTGTGTTGCAGAGATGACAGAAGGCGAAGACTAACGGCAGTTGCTGTGGGTTTTGTGGTGTGGCTGCCACTATTGACGCAGTTGCTGCCGTGTCTGAGTTGGATGTGGAGAGTGCAGAGTTAACAGCCGCCGCGTGCTTCCGTATTGCAGTCAGACATCTCGTGCAGACTGGACAGGTAGGAGACCTACCAGATCTGTCTTCAGCCTCTGACGCATGGCTGCATGGACTAACTGCCGGCTTTTGGCTCTATTGCGGCATCTATGGCGCGTTTGTAGGTCATATCCAGGCCACGACTGACGAAGGCTTTCGAGACCTACACAGGCCGAGCGTTGGCTGAAAGCGCGGGCGAGTCAGCGTTAACACTCTCTCTGACCCATTTGACTGCTAATGGGCGCAAATCAGGTGCTCTTGCCCTGAGTCCAACCCCACACAAAGTGCGCTGGCAACCGGGGAGGCAGTTCCTCGAGGCTCCGACGTTTTCCTCCGCCAGCAGCGGTACGCTTATGACTAGGTGATGATATTTTGTAGGTGTATCCCTCTCATTATGGCCTCTCGCCATGTTAATCTGGTGTTTTAGATCGCATTCAAGCGCTGATCGAGGTTGAAAAGCAATCGGTCGCTGGGGTGTGCGACCCGTTGCGTTCTCTCGATCGTCGACACTCCAACAGCGCGACGTTCCGAGATCTGCGTCGTCAAGCGCATTTTCTATCGAGTTTGCTGGGCGACACGGTCACCAAGCCCGGTTCTCTCTCGGCTTCTGCCGTTCTCGCCGCTTGTGTTGGGGTCGATGCGCTTGACTCGACCGCCTGTGACGGAGAACCAGCTTCTCGCCGGTCTCACTATCGACAGTCGGGGGTGTTTGGGGAGATGGAGACGTGGCTACGTGAGCAAGCTGAGATAGAAGAGCTGACCAGCTCAACTGCGGCGAGAATGGAGGGGTGCAATGGACTCACAAGCGGTTCTTCAGGTACCGCGGCCTCGTCGAGCCAGCCGTTTTCGCTCGAAGAGGATTCGATTGTGAAACAGTTGCGGACGGTGGACCCTCTGTTGAAGAGACCGCGAACGAAGTTTGATCCGATGAAGTAAGTGATCGCCTTGAGCTGGATGGCTTTGGTGTGCCTGTTGCTTGTCGGTAAGCATGTTAACTCGTCGGTTGTGCAGAATGTTGTGTCATTATGAGCTCAACGGTGTGTGCAACGACGAGAACTGCTCGTATCAGCACCAAAAGGACTATCAAGCGGTCGAGAATGAAGGCAAGGAGGCCCCCACCGACGTCGAAAAGAACACGAACGGGCAAGATTCGAAGGAATTGCAGCAACTTTTGCTGGCATTTGCGGAATATCGAGCGAACATCATGAAGAAGTGGCCGTTAATAACCAGCACGGTGTCTCCCTCGACGGTAAGTGCCTGCTTCGCTATGGAAGTATTGGAATGGCTTGAAGCGGGGAATGCCCATTAAATGTGTCAATGTCTGCTCTTAGGCCTCGGAAAGCGCGGTTCCGCCCAATCCTACCCAGAACCAGAACGCGACGCTGATTTCAGTCGCTGCAGAAACCAAAGCTGGCAGCTCCACAGAAGAAAGCAGCGACTTTCTGGCTCTTGATCTCGTTGAAGAGGAGGGCGACGCTCTACCGACTGAGAGCCGGTCGGATGCTCGCTACTACGAGGACCCGCAAGCTACGAAAGCGTACGGAGAAGCGTTGCAGAAGCGGGTGGAGGAACAGGCGGACGACACGGACGCTTGGCTGCTTCTGGCCATCGACCAGTTGGAACTCGATGTTGTGAGTGCCGAAACCTCGGACAACTCGCGACCGCAGCAGCAACTGGTCGCTCTCTGCTCGGGACTCAACGTGAAGGCTCGCAACGGCGCCTCCTCTGGGTTGGTGGTCGACGAGGCGAACTTGAAGCGCTGTCTGCACACGCTTTCACGGGCGCTCGAAGTGGAAGCCAACGCGTATTGTGAAGCCGTGTGGCTGTTGTACCTCCATCTGTGTCGACAACTCACCAGTCGACAGGCGGAGCTGGACACAGCCGAACAGGCCGTGCAGTTTCTTCCCAAGTCGCACGCCTTGTGGCTTCGCTACCTTTCGACGTACGAGTTTGACTCGGTCAAGATGGCAGAAGAGGTGCATTGGCGGATTCTGCAGCATCTTGGCCGTGTCGAGGCTGGCCAGGACGGAGTCGTGGACTCTGAATCCTCTACTGTTATTGCCGAGCTGTCCATCCTGTTGACGGCGATCTGTCTTCATCTTTGTATGAAGCTGTGGCGTGCTGGAGCCGAGAAGCGCGCGCTAGACCTCCTCGCTGCCTTCGTCCAACTTGAAGAACCTGTCTCGTCGGAGTTCGCGTGGTGCGACCCAGTTCGACGAAGACTCCGCACGGAAGAAACCATCGGCCTGTCACTCATTTTCGCGCACTTAGCGACATGGCACGAGATGCCAGTTCTGGTGGAGCAGTGGCTGGCTGCAAGCAGTTGCCAGGGTCTTCCCATGAAGGAGTTCGCGTCCTCGGTGGAGTCATTTCGACTGAGAAGACCCCACACTCGATCTGATACCGACGAAGACCTTGCTCAGGCTTCGAAGGCCTACGAACTGGCCTTCCGCCTGCATCAAGACGACTGCCCGACAGTTCGTGATGCTGGGAGTGTCATCCTGAACAATTGGCTGCTGGTGTTGACCCTCCGAGAAGATAAAGGGACGAGAGACGAGGCCTTGAGGAGCTTCCTGAAGGAGAAGTTGGCAGTGCTTCAGCAGTATCCTGCGGTGTCGCTTTCGGCCGCGAAACTGGTCGAAGTGGAGCTGAACGACCCAGTGCAATCGCATCAGCTGATGCTCACGATGATGGACCAAAGCTCAGCCACGCAGTTCCCAGAAGCCTTGCACCACTTCCTGTTCGCGTGTCGCCAGTTCTCGGAGCTCTTTGGGGCTTTAGATGAAGCGTTCCCACATGTGATGGGGCGACTAGCGAGCGGGTTGGACGTGGAGGTCGACACGGTGGAGAAGTCCGTCCAAGAGATCAAGCGCGACAGTAACCGGATGTCCAAGTCGATCGCACTGCAAGCGCTCTTGAACTCTTTGCTAGCATGTTGGATTGACCAACTCGCCAGGTTGGATCATCCAACACAGTCGCCGCCAGATATCTACGTGGTTCTGGACATCTGCCACTTGATGGGCACCTTATTGGAGCCCTCGACCGCGATCGACAGTCTCCAGAAGGTGCTGAGCTCGCCCAAGTTCGTTGCGCTATCTCTGAAAGCTCGTCAACTGGTCTGGAAGCTGCGCTTCGTCTTCCAGATCGATCAGTTTCAACAGAAAGACTCGGAGAACTCCAGAGCGGAACATAAAACGAAGCTAGTCCAGTTGTTTCGACAATACTTGGGTGACATGGGCGTGGAGACCGAGATCCTAAGGCAAATGACGCGCCAAGTCGCGTCTGATCTCAACGGCCAGGCCATCCAAGACGCCGTGTGCTCCAGTCTGTACCCTGAACGAAGGCAGTTGGTGACCTACGAGGCGACTCTGGAGCTCTTCGAATTGTGCTGCGCTGCGGTACCGAGACCAGAACAGGCGGCGTTCTTCGCCTCTTTCACTGACGCTTTGGCCCTGGCGCCGGAGTTTTCGCTCGCGTTTTCTGGTACGTTTTCTGCCTATACGTGCGTGCGTTTATATTCGTATTTGAACGCTTTTTTATTGTTTAAACTAATGTTATGGATTACAGAGGTGGCTGTCCATGACTGGGAAGTGCGAGCAGCTCGCGCGAGTTTACGGAGGTGTCTGACTGGCTCGAAGACTCTGTTGGCGTCGCATTCGCGAGTCCTGCAAGCCTTGGTGGCCGTGGAACTGCGGCAGAAGAGCATGAAGGCGGTCTCGAGTCTGTTGGCAAGCGAGTTACAGGCGGACCCGCTGCTGTTAGAGACGTGGCGGCTGGTACTAGGGATGGAGATTCTGCTCGGCGAGCAGTTAGCAGCGCGTGCGGAGGAGCTCTCGGCGGATCTGGCGAAGCGTCGACTGGTCTTTTCGTGCAACACCTATGGGGATACAGAGCTTCTCGGCCTGAAAACGCCCTTGTTGGAGCCAGACGCGGCCATTTCGAAGCTGAATTTGCGTGGCCTGGGTTTGCAGAGCGTGCCGAACGCTGTGCTCCTTCACAGTGAGCTGAAGTGGCTGTACTTGAGCGGCAATCAGCTAACGGACCTCCCAGTTGGCCTGGGTCGTCTCAAGCAACTGGAAACACTGAATGTCTCGGAGAATGCGTTACTGGAACTCCCAGCAAGCGTCGGCCAGTTGACTGGCCTGAAAACGCTGAGCGTGGCCCATAACAACCTGAGTATTGTACCGATGCTGTTGCTCTCCTCGCTGCCGCTCCTCGAAGCCGTGGACCTCCGCTGGAACGCGTTGACGCGTCTTCCCGTGACGGCATTGGCAGGCTTCCGGAGGTTGAAAGTGCTGCGAATCGAGGGCAATTCCATCCCCACCGAAGAGTTGGAGGAGATCAACCAGCAGCTAGCCAAACGCCAAGCCCAGGACGGCGATACTGAAGCCAAAGCCGCTGCCGAGCAAACCGCATTGAGTCGAGCGCAGCCTGAAGAAAGCAGCGCTGAGCAGTCAGCAGAGACGGCTCGACCCGAGCCTGACGCGCCCACTGCAGAGGAAGAAGCAGCCGAAGATGTCGAGATGCTGGCTGTTGAATCAGTGGGAGCTGGTGTTGCGCCCGAGGCCAAGGAAACAGACGGGGATCAGATCATGGAGCCAAATGAGGTCATTGAGCTCGAGGATACAACCACCAAATCTTCCGAGGACACCGTCGAGGCTGTAGAACAGTCGGAGGAAGTGATCGACGTCGATCGCGCTGATTCGGTCGAGGAAGGCGAAGTGGAAGCGCAGTCTGCAGCTTCAGGAGCTCGGGAAGACGAGGATCAGTGGCCAATCGTCGACGAACCCCAAGCATCAACGGCCTCGGATGCTGTTGCTAGCGTCGCTCTCGAGTCCTTCGCTCAGATCCACGCCCAAGCTGCTGCCGAGGCGGCTGAGCGACTGCGAGTGAGTCAGGCAGCGCCTCAAGTCGCGTTCCGGAAGCTCCGCGCGTATATGGAGGCCGCTCAGATCACCAGTCGGACGGAAGTCCGCGCGCGAAACCCCGAGCTGTGGCGGGAGTTCGTGGCTGCGAACGTGCCTTTGAACTCAAGATTGGGCAAGTGTCGCGTGTGCAGCGCGCCTAACGACGGACGGAACCAGCGCTTCAACACGATGGTGCTGTGTGTCCCCTGTCTCGAACAGGCGCTGCTGATACTGAAGGCGCAAGGCGGTCCGGAGGAGATGAAGGAGGGCAATTGAGCGTCGTGCCATACACCCGAGACACGGGAGGAGCTGGACAGCGATCGACGAATGGATGTAAGCTCTTGCTCTCTGTTGCGCGACGTTCTTTCTGGCCTAGCTGATCCCCATAGGCGCTCACCTAAAGAGCAGGCAGTCAGCAGCCTTGGTACGTTCTGTAGGTCTCGACATTCAGCAAATTCTGGTCTCGACAGGGCACGAGGCCTTTCAGCACGCGACGCTCTTGCTGTTCACGGTCTGAGGCTGCCTCTCCCTTGTCACCTTTAAGTACTCGGTAGCCTTCCATACACTGGAAGTAGCCGTCCTGGCGCCTCGGCACCGCTACCAACTGGTTTGCCGAGCCCGAGCCGACGCCGTCTGTCGTTGACAGGAACCCCGCGCTCCTGTTGCCGCTCAATCGAACGTACGTGAGCGCTGGGAGTCGATCGAGGACGCTGGGCCTCATTGCCAGGCAGTTGCCTTCCAGTCCGAGTCTCTCGAGACTTTGAAGCGCTGCGAACCCCTTGGGCAGGTCGTCAAGTCGGTTGTAGTCCAAGTCAAGCTCCATGAGATTCCGCAGTCGCTGGATCTGAGTGGGCAGGCTCTTGAGCTGATTGTGGCTCAACCCGAGGCGATTCAGCAATCGCAGCTTGGTGATCTGCATGGGGAAGACCGAGAGCTGGTTGCTGTCCAAGCGCAGGTCGCGGAGCTGCGGCGGGAAGGCTACGGTCACGGGGAGAGTCTGCAGCTTGTTCCTCTCAAGGTAGAGAGCTTCGAGCGCATTCAGCTCCGCCAGTCCGTCCGGTAGAGCAGTCAGTGCGTTCCCCGCGAGTCCGAGGACCCGAAGTTTCGCGAAGACGGCGATTTCTGGCGGCAAGTGGTTCAGATGGTGGTTCGTGAGCCAAAGCTCCGTGAGGTGATGGCCCTCCAGCTCCTGCTGCAGAATTCCCGATGGGAAGATGCGATACACCGCTACGTGGGCGGCTTGAGCCCGGGCTGGCGGCTCGGGTTGGGCCTGCGCTCGTCGAGGAAGGCTCAAGTCCAGTCGCTTCGTCTTCAACGCGGCTCGAAGTCGAAGTTCCAGAGCCGACACGTTCATCGACAACTGCGCCTTCAAGGCCGAGTGGCTGCCCGAGGGTCGTGGATTCCTGTCTTTGGTGCTGCGTTTGATGCTGCTGCGTGGATGCGGAAGGCTTCCTGCTGCATGGCCGTGGACTTGCGGATGCGGATGTGGGTGGAGGACTGGCGAGCCGTCCGCCTGATTCCCTGCATGACCGTGGATCTTCTTCGTGGCGGCCTCAGAGCCGACTTCCATCTCGTCTTGCTGCCCGTTGGAGGTTGAGGGTGGACGGACGTCTTGCCTTCTAGCCGCGTCGGTTGGTGCGCAAGGCGACGCTCTACCTGAAAACAGCGAACGAAGCATCGTCAACACCGCCTGAAACGACTAGCAATAGCAGTTTGGCTCGAGATGAGACGGAACACGAGGCGGCGCATCATCACTCGATCGCTTGCCATGTTGCTCACTCCACGCTGCCCAAGTCGAGCCCTCTCCTGGTCCTCCTCTTGCCTTCTCTTCTTCTTTCACCTGCTGTTTTTCTTCGCTTAGATGCTTCCAACCATAAATTTCGCCACGCTCGTTCACGCACTCCGCCATTCCTTCGCGATTGTCCCCCCGACTCTGTCAACGCCCCTCTCACTCCGTATCGTATTCATCATCATCGTCGTCGTCGTAGAAGTCGTAGCCGTATTCGTCCTCATCTTCATCCTCGTCCGACTCCTGGTCGAAGGCGTCGTTCTCATCCACCAGATCGGCAAAGTCATCCCAGTCCCCCGTCTCCAGGAAGCGGAAGAGGTGGCTGTACTGCTGCAGCAGCTGCAGCGCCGCCTCGTCCGTGTGGCCACGGCGTCTCGCCTTCGTCGAGCGTTTGGGGCGGTCCAAGTGCTTCACATCTTGGCCTTCCGAGTCTCGATGCGCGTAGAAGCAGTGCTGGCCGAAGGGACAGCTGCCCAAGTGGCCGTTGAAGTACTTGCACTCGCGCAGAGCCAAGTGACCCTTATAGGCCGCCACCACCTGCCGCTTGGCGTCGCCCGTGCAGAACGTCAGCGACGGCACGATGTAGTTGCTGGGCAGGCGACAGGCGGGACAGGCCCGGATCACCTCCACCTCCAGGTCCTTCGACTGGCGCCAGGACCGCAGACAGTCCAGACAGAAGCAGTGGTCGCAGCCTTCACAGCCACACAACGAAGCGGTTAGCGACGCAATCATCGCCTCAACACGTCAGTTGAGACTGCAGGGGACTCACTCAACAGGCCGAAGTGCTTGCCGGACTCCACGATGTCCTCGAAGCAGATGCCGCACGTGAACTCCTGCTGGTTCTCCGCGCCATTGCTGGTCCCTGTGCTGCTGTTGGGAGGCGGGAAGGCAGTGGACGCTCTCCCAGCAGCAGCGACATACGGTCGTCCGCCCAATGTCGTCGACGGAGACGCGGCATTGTGGCGAAGGCGACAGTAGTCGCCGTACTTGCAGTTGCCGCGCAGGAAGAAGGGACAATCGACCATCGCAGCGGCCACCGACAGGCCGTCGGCTTCGTTCTCGGCGCATTCGCTGGCTTGCGGGGGCAGCGCGTGCGAGAACGTGCAGTGGCTGCCGTAGCGACACTTGCCCAGCACGAAGAACCGACAGAGCGCGGGGGTCAGTGTCGTCGTGGCGGTCGACGCAGCAGTGCCTTGTCTGCCGCGCCCAGAACCCGAGCCGCCGCGCTTCTCCTCGTCGTCATCTGCACGCGGAGAGCCCGCCAGCGCCTCCAGGATGCGGCCGCTCTGCTCCAGCGAAGACAGGCGACGCGCCAGAAAGTCCGTGTCTTCCGCGCCAGACACGCGCCGCTGCAAGCTTTCGAACGCTCGCTCGCTGCTACAGCAGCACATACAAACACGGGGCCAAGAGATGAGCCTATCGGCAAGCACGCAGGCATTGCGGAGCGCTCGCTGCCGCGCAAAGCGCTCAGAAATGACGTTCTCTCGCACCTGGCGCTGCGAGCGGCGGCCGTTCGACTGCTGCAGAGCGAACAGACAGACAGAGAGGCGGGTGAGCGCGCGGAGGAGCGAGACAGCGAGGAGTGGACGAGAAGGAGCGGCGCAGACCGTCGGGGTCCGGCGGAGCGGCGCATGCTTCGCTTCGCTTGGAGCTCTTCGCGGATCTTTCGCTTGTCGGCTGCCTTTTCTTTGAAAGTGAAGTCAGATCAGACGACTTTGGCGTGGCCCACCCAACCTTTCTGCAGTTAACTGATAGGTGGAGAAGGAAATTGATATGAAACGTGTCATGAATCAAGTGCTTTTTTGATGGTGCGATGAAAGCTGCGGATAGGGCTGCACAAAACATTTTAGCCAATCAACCCAGCTGTTTCCGCGCGACTATGAAGAATACAAATGTCAAGTACGAGCGCAATTGACATGGACGTCGCTTCCGCCCCGGACATCGCTCACCAGCGCCGAGACGGGGGCTTGCACGCTCTGATAGCCGACACGAGGCGCTGCTGCTGGTTCGACACGATGTCCTGGCGTACAGCAGCGCTGTCGGCACCTCCAGCACCGCGGAGATTGTCGATTCCATTGATTGGCCATATCTTCAATATCGAATGCAATACTATGAGGCGAGCACGAAATGACAAGATGCACTTCCGCTAATAATTTGTTGGAGGGGGTTGCCGCTCTCCTGAACATCCTGCGAAGCTGCAATGAGCTGCCGTCGCGCAGGCACAGAAGCCGCTCGAGGTCTGAAACAACTTGGGCGTTCGATGCTACATCGTGAACTGACGGAACGTCCCTCCGACCGCTTCAACTTCAGCTCCGCTGGTTCTATGCTTACTCAGGTCTCAGATCAGCTTCACCTGTTGTTTTGCACGCCCAGGTTGCGCTGGTCGTCATCTCACCGTCTCATCGTTCCACCTCCAATTGGGATCACCTCAAACGAGGCCAATCTTCGCCGGCATCCGTACACTTGCGTGTCGAGCTGAACTGCGTTGGACACCAACTCGTTCCGTGGCGAATAAGGAACGAGGCGATGCTTTTATGCGTACCGACATTTGTCGGGTACGCTTGCATGGAACTTCGTGACACTGACGTTCTTGAGTGAATACGCCTGCATCTCGGTTCCGCAGCACCTCCGCCTTCTTCCAACCCTCGGCAGACGCCTCGTACGCGGTTGGCGTCCTATTTCAACTTGAGCCATTCGATTGGAATGTGGACAGCACATTGCGTTGGACTCGAGGTTTTCCGTGCGAGTGATTCTCCGCTGCGACAGTGGCGCGCTCGTACGCACGCACAGTTTACTGATATAGGGCGGGGAACAGGTGCCGTCAGTTTTATGGTCCAGACGATGCAACCTCTTATCCCCTATATCAGGATAACATTCGATTTCCATTTCTCGCCACCAATTATTGCTCCAACTTGTTGCTTTACCTGCGAAATAGACTACCGGTACATGTTCACGTGTGTACAGTAGTCCTGAGATGGGGCATGTTTGCATTATCCGTATGGATAACGTGTCCCCTGGCAGAGAAAGCGCTCGGTTGCTCAGTTCCCAATTCGACACCAGCACGCAACGTGAAGTGATGAGCGCGATTGGCCCCGAGCGTCCGGACGAGCGAGACGCTGTGACCACATACAGGCCTTTGACGCCGTCTCCGGTGCCTTCTTCGTCCGCCGACATGCCGTCCTCATATCGCGACGCAAGAATTCAGTTCGGGGATCAGACGGAGTCGCCGCGGGCCACTTCAGTGGAAACTGCCAGCGATCGAGATGGCTACGGCGACGCTGCGCGCCTGGATCAATGGCAGCGAATCGTGCGCGATTACCGTTTGCTGGAGTTCGGCTGCATAGTCATCATGTACCTCATCGCGCTGCTTTTCTCGTTGATCGAAGTCAACCAACGTACGTCTCAGTTGAACCGTGGGGAGCATGAATGCCTGAAAGGAGGGGCTCTGAGATGGCTGCTGTCGTGTACTGATACCATATGACAGGTCCTATCCCAAGAATCGGAATGCGTTTGAATTCTACGACAACGATCTGGGCTCTGGACCCATCGGTCGACCAGAAGAAGCTGTCGGAGGAAGGTAAGCCCGCAGTCTGGTGTGAGAGACGTTCAGTTTCAGGGCCACGTTTGACTCTTTCCTGTTGCTGGTTGTTCGTTGCGTGCATTGCTCATACAGTGCCTACGTGGGCCCTGACAGTATTCGGCATCGGGTTGCCTGTCGTAGCCAACCTCGGGGTGAACTACTTGCTCCCGAAGCTACGACCTGTGCGTTTCATCCCTCACGATACTCGCGACTTCCTGCTCAGCCTTCTGCAATCGTTGGCCATGGCCGAACTTCTCACCCAATTCACGAAGAACATCACGGGGCGCTTCCGTCCGTGCTTCTACGACATGTGCGGCTGGAACTACGATGTTGTGTGGGATGGAGGGACCAACCTGTGCACGGATGCTGCTGGCGAGAAAGAGGGGCGCAAGAGCTTTCCGTCGGGTCACGCATCTTTCGCGTGGGCCTCCATGCTGGTGCTCACGGTACGCTTTCCCTTCCTACTGGATGTACCCAGCAGGCTTCTTCACCTCTAACTTCACTTACTAATGCTCTTGATGGCAGCTCTTCTTGCTGGGGCGATCGCGCCTCAATTGCGCGAACCGGGGTGAATCCTCGCTACGTGGAGGACGGAAGACGCTGAAGCTGTTTTTGTGCTGCGCGCCGGTGTTTCTAGCCGCGTGGGTGGCTGTGACGCGCTGCGTCGACAACTGGCACCACTATGCGGACATATTGGCAGGAAGTGCCATCGGCGCTGGATCTGCTGTGTTCGCCTACAGTTATAACTACGGGTCGGTCTTCTGTTGGGAGTCTGCAGGGCTGCCTTGCGAGGAAATTCACGCGCGCCGCCTGGTAAGACACTGAGGCAATGCAGTCCAGTCGGTGGCGTCCTTCATTATGAGCTGGCTTTCTGAAGCGTGGACACGTTTGGACCGAGCGTCGGAGGACTAACGAATTGCCCCTTGTGTGTTCTGAGAACAGAAGATGCAGCGGGAAATGCAGAGCAGTCCCCAGCCGTCAACCAACGCTCGGGACTTTGATGACTCCCGTGAAGGACTGCCCAAGCATTCCTCGAATCGGAGCGAGCACGTTATCAACTTGCATAGTCGCAACAGTGAATCCTCGCCTCCTCCGCAATAGTGCAGTCATCAAGCTCCCTGCATTGCGTTTGTTACTTTCAATAACTTAATGTAGTACAAATAGTGCTTTACGATTGTTACGGAGCCTGTGATTGGTCCAAAAGAGGACGTGGTGAAGGCGCTAAGATAAGGATATGTCCACAATTTGGCCGGTCGATTGCTCGAAGAGGGGGCAGACGGTGGCGTCCCTGCTGTTGGAGCAGCCCTCGGTGTGCAGCCGCAGCATCAAAGTGAGCTGTCCGTCGCCTGGTGTGCTGCTAGTCGAGGTGTTCAAGGTTGGCCACGAGTGCTCGCTGGCTGCACGAATGTGGTCA
>MBAC02007073.1:0-32271 GCA_001712635.2 Nothophytophthora sp. Chile5
ATGGCGTGGCGACCACCGACTACAACGAGGTGAACACCTTGCAGAGTTTCCATCGCACTGCGCGAAACACGGACGAAGCGACGCGCATGTCGCTGACCCGCAGCTCCATCGACATGAGTATGGTCGGCGCTGGGTCTAGTTTCACCAACGGAACGAAGCTGTTGCTCGAGCAGAGCCCTGAATACGTGGACCGCTTGAAGGAGTCGGCACACCGCGTGGTGAAGCTCAAGCTGAAGCTCGGACTGTACGACAACCCGATGCCCGGCGAGGAGAACCTCGCGTTGATCGGCAACGACGACGTCGCGGCGGCCTTGCAACTGGCTCGCGAGTCGATTGTGCTGCTCCAGAACAACGACAGCGTGCTGCCTTTGTCACCCTCCTCCTCGGTCTTCTTGACGGGTCACTCGGCAGACAGCATCGGGAACCAGTGCGGTGGCTGGAGTCTCCTCGGCGCAGGTCTCTGGGGCCACGACAATCTCTTCACGCACGGGATTTCCGTCAAGACAGGGCTCGAAGCCATCGCAGGCAACGACACGTTGACGTACTTCAACGGATTAAGTGCCAACGGCTCCTACTCCAGCGAAGACTTGGCCACTGCGAAGCAACTGGCCAGTGAATCCGAGTACACCATTGCCGTCATCGGAGAGAGCACGTACGTCGAGAAGGACGGAGACTCCACGGACTTGGACCTGCCGGAAGGCCAGATCGACTACGTCACGGAGCTGGCGTCGACTGGGACTAAGGTCATTGTCATTCTCTTCGAAGGTCGGCCGCGTCTGCTCGGGGATCTGCCCAGCAGCGTGCATGCTGTGATCAACGGACTGCTGGCGGGCGAGCAGGCCGGCAAAGCTGTTGCCGAAATCATCTACGGCCAGACGAACCCCAGCGGCCGGATGCCCATCACGTACCCGAAGGACCCAGCGGACGTCATGATCCCGTACAACCACCGCGTGACCACGCAGTGTGCTTCGGGCGGCTACTGCGAGATGCAGTGGGATTTCGGCACGGGCTTGAGCTACACCAGCTTCGAGTACTCGGCCTTGACACTGAGCAAGGCCAACGTGACGTCCAGTTCGGACTCCATCGAGGCGTCAGTCGTCGTCACCAACACGGGCTCAATGGCGGGCAAGGAGACCGTCATGCTCTTCGTCACGCAGCCGTACCGCTCGCTGTCCGTGCCGGAGGTGAAGCAGCTCAAGCAGTTCTCCAAGATCAGTCTCGAGCCGGGCGAGGCCACCACCGTCGCCTTCACCCTCACGGCCGACGATTGGAGCATGTACTACCCGCAGATCGGCCTCGGCCTCAAGCAGGTCGCCGAGGACAGCGACTTCGTGGTGGCGATCAAGCCCGAGACGGACTGCGACGTGTACAACGAGACCGCGGTGGCGAATCCGCTGTGCGCCACCTTCACGCTGCAGACGGGCGACTACCCGTTCGGCACCCTGATATCCGAGTAGAACGGACTGGTTGACGTCAGGACGAAGTCGTGTTTAGTGCATTGATGAGTAATGCATTCACAAGTGTGGAAGGAAGAAGCGGAGCTTTTCCACCAAAGATAATACCTAGTTTGAGCCACCTCAGCTCTCCAGTATTGCTGCCATCCGTACCAGAACCTCCTTGACGCTTCCTGCTTCAGTGCAGCATATCCTGATTGGGGCTGGATGGACAAGAAGACAAAGGGTGAGAGCAATCCAGAAGCTGCAGCCGCCCTAGTGCTGCGTGTCTTGCTGCTGCCCCGGGGCCACCTTTGCCATGAGCACCAGCATCGCCTGCATGAACTGGTCGTGCTGGCGACGGCTCTCAGCGCGCCATTCGGCGCGTTCTTCGTCGCGTCGCCGCCGCTCCTCGCGTTCGTCTGCGCGCCGACGTTCCTCCTCCTGTCGACGCTGCTCCGCCTTCTCTTTGCGGTGCTCGCGCTCCTCTTCCCGTCGAGTGCGCTCTTCCTCCCGATCCAAGTCGCGCTGGTGTTGCGAGTGGAGGATCGCCTTCAACACTGAGGTCAGCAGCTCTTCGGGCGGTGGAGTTGCTGCCGTCGGAGCGACAGTCTGCCACTCGACATTATGGCGAGGGGTACGCGGTCTCGCGGCCACAGCTGGCGGAGGCGGCGGGGCATCTTCCAGCCAGTGGGTTTCCGCCTCGGCCACCCCGTCGTGACTCCTTTCCTCAGCTTGCGGAGGCAAAAAGACCGTGGCTTCGTCGTTCTCCTCGCCTCCTTCTTCTTGTCCACCCTCGCCCGACTCAGGGATCGAGCCCTCGAGCATCTCCTTGTGCACGGCGTGGGCCAGCGCCACCACCGCGTGGTTCTTGGCGCCGCGGGGCGGCAGCTTGGCGCGGTACAGCCGCGAGTACTTCTTCTTGAGCGACTCGGCCGAGCGGTTGTGGCCCGGATGCTGCTGGTTGTGCAGCTGCGTGAGCACGTCCCAGCCGTCGCGCCACCGCACGCGCACCAGCTGCAGCAGCCCCGTGGCCTCGAACTCCGTGAAGCCGTCGCCTCGGCGCTGGACGTGCGGCGCCTGGACCCGCTTGGGCGCGCGCGCGGAGGCGTCCAGAGAGCCGGCACTGCGCTTGGAGGGCGGAGCCATCGTGAAGAAAACTGGAAAATGCCACCAATGGGGAGAGCACAAAAATCTCAGTTTTGTCTCGGTATACCGGTTAAAGGGCATGTTTTATCTCGACTGAGATTTTGGGCACATCCAAATGGGTACGGAATGGGTACAATACGTTCCTCGAAGGTGCACGCAGTTCTGGCGGACGCAGCCAGCTCCCCGCCGTCCCTCGCTGCTGATCAGCGCTAAACCTGGCCACCAACGTCATGGCCAGTTGCATGAACTGATCGTGTCTGCGCCGCTCTTCCGCACGCTCTTCGTCGCGTCGTCGCCGCTCCTCCTGCTCTTCCTGCCGGTCCACATCGCGCTGGTGCTGCGACCTCAGGAGCACTAGCACGGTGCTCTCGAGGAGCTATCAACGACGCCGCCCCGTAGTTCGGAGCTTCGATTAAGAGCACGCAGGTGCTCGAGCGATGCAGGAAACTGGGAAGTTGCCTCCTCCGAAGCACCGTCTTCGTTGACGACGTCGTTCCGTCGGAAGTGCTAGCGACTCCCGGACCGTCGGCATTTTGGCGACGAACAGGTTGACGGGGTGTCCCAGCGCTTCGCCCCGAGGTCGCTTCGTCTCCGTTGATCGAGTGTTGGCGACCTTCTTGCACGTTAGAATTGCTTTTTCCAACACGCAGACATCCTTGGCCATCGCGATCGCCCGAGAGACATCGACATCCAAGTCATCGTGCATTTTGGCGTAAGAGAGCGACGCGACCTTCGCCTTGAGTGAGGCAATGCTGCGCCCGCAGCAGCGTCAGAACTCGGTGACCTCGTTCTTCGAGTAACCAAAGTCACGCCGATTGACTTGGCCGACCCGACGACTCGTTTGTGTGCGCATGGGTTCAGGAGACGAAGAGGCAGCTCGCTTTCCACGCGAACGTCTCGACGTGCTTCCAGTTTGGGGTACTGAAGAAATGGGAACGATCGGGCCGAGCCATAGGACCAACCTCAAAACCCCTCGAGGTTTCTCGAGGAATCTCGAACAGAAGCAGCCTTGCTTCACACGGTGAAGGTCCCACCGCTTGTTAGCACATCGACTTGTTAGGAAATGGAGAGAGATACGTTCCTCCGGCCAATCTGGCGAAGTGTCAAATAAAAAATCACAAGAACAGCATGCAGTTCCAGCGCACGCAGTCAGTTCTCCGTCGTGTCTTGCTGCCGCTGGTCAGCAGTCATGTTGGCCACCAGAATCATCATGAGCTGCATGAACTGGTCGTGTCTGCGCCGCTCTTCCGCGCGCTCTTCGTCGCGTCGTCGCCGCTCCTCCCGCTCTTCTTCGCGCCGTCGTTCCTCTTGTCGTCGCTGTCGCTCGCGCTCTTCCTCTCGATCCACGTCGCGTTGGTGCTGCGACTCCAGCAGCACAAGCAGGACCGTGCGCAACAAATTGTCGTCCACTGCTCTCGAGGAGCTCCCGGCAGCGTCAAGCCCAAGCCCAGCGCGTTGGATGAGAGCACTCACGCGTTCTAGCGCAGCATCAAATCGAGAAGAGGTCTCCTCCGAGACACCGTTGTCGTCGTTGGAGGGCCGTTCTTGGCCCTCCTGGCCACGAGAAGCTTCCACTCCAACCGCTTCGTCGGAACTGCTCACGGGAGCAGGAGCAGGTGCGGGAGTAATTTGCAGATAGTTTGCATTCTGCTGGCGGAATGGTTCAACACGCGGTTCCGAGACCACTTCTTCTCCATCGGTCGCCTGCGCTTGGACTTCTTGCACGCTAGCAGCGCTGCTTCCAACACGATCAGCAGGCAATGCGCCGCCGCTTCGAACTGCCCGTCGTCGCCCCAGCATTTCCGCCCGCACATCCTTGGCCGTCGCGATCGCCCGAGCGACGTGGTCGTCCATGCCAGCGTGGGTCTTGGCGCGATACAGCGACGTGAACTTCGTCTTGAGCGACGTGGTGCTGCGCACGCGGCCTGGGAACTGCTGGTTGTGAGCCTCCGTGACGGCGTCCCAGCCGTCCATCCATCGCGCCCGCAGCAGCGTCAGCAGCCCCGTGATCTCGTACTCCGAAAACCCGACGCCACGTCGGGGGGTATTGCCTTGTTCAACCCGACGAATCTTCGGAGAACGTGTGGGCTCAGGGGAAGCGGGGGCGGCTCGCTTATCCTGCGCGTGTCCCGACATGCCTGCAGTTGCGGGGGACATCAAAGATAACGGGAAAATGAAATATGACTTGCCTACCGAAATGCACCAGCACAAGGATGAATTTACCGGTAAATGGGTAGTCTTACAAAAAAGCAAGTATTTGTGTGGCGAGTTTTGCGACCGTTGTTGCGATAACAAACGAGAGTTCGATTCCGAAATGTGAAACACGTCTGGCAAGGCCCAACGTCGGGCAAGAGCATGCAAAGTTCTAACCCAACCGAGAACTGAGCTGTTGCCTCCCCCGAAGAATCGTCTTCGCCTACGAGCCGCTCCTGCGTCTTCCGGGCACCTGGAGCTTCCGTTCCCACCGCTTCGTCTGAACGGCTAACGCTCGTGGTGGCGACTCCAAGACGGCCGACATACTGGCGCCGAATACAGCGACGGGGTCTGGCAATGCCTCGCTCCGAGGCCACCTCTTCTCCATCGGTCAACTGCTCTTGGCCTTCTTGCACCGTTGAAGAGTTTTCTCCAGCATGGTCAGCTGGAAATTCACCACTACTCGCCGCTTCCTGTCACCCCATCGTTTCCGCCTGGATATCCTTGGCCAACGCGATGCCGCAAGCAGCGGTAGCATTGGAACCAGCGTTGAGTTTGGTGCGATAGAGCCTCGCGAACTTCTGCTTCAGCGAGTTAGTGGTGCGGCCGTTGCCTGGGAACTGTGCGTTGTGGATCTTGGTCACAGCCATCCAGCCATCCCACTCGTGCATCGAGAAACCCTGGCCACGCCACCGAACTTGATCGACCCGACGGCTCTATGGTGCGCGCGTGGATTCGGGAGAAGCCGAAGCAACTCATGGAGTCGACGGCATCGAAAGAAATGGAGGGCTCGAGCGTTAAATGTGTGCAAATGTGCGTAAGGTTCGGAACGTTTTGGAATTGAAGGAATTTATGCTTCTATTTGCTTTAACAGAAATCGGTATTTGCCAAAGCCCCTGTTGGCATTCGCATAACGAGTCACACGTGTAATCAACGCACACGAACGTTTTGGCCGAGTGGAGCCAGGTCGCTGACGTCGCTGACGTAGCCAGGTGCCATGCCAATCAAAGCCTCTTGCTTTGGTTGGGCTTGAAGCCTCCATGCAGCGAGGCCGCTCCTAAAAGAATCCATTCGCGGCCGACAGCAGAATTTTAGAAGCTCTGCGCATGGAACGTGGGTTTCTCGCGTACGTATTTACTAATCAAATATCGGCATTCGAACATTAAAGTCCATAAATGCGCGTCCATCCATAATTACTTCCAGCGAATCATATCCTTCTTGGCCGAAATTTCTCACAAAAATTTGCTGGCTGGTTGTTCCCTCCGCTCTGGTTACACGCGTACCCCCCACTGTCTCGCTGGCATAACGCCTTCTTCGCATTATGACTGTGACACTTTGCTGCACTAAAGAAGCGGAGCAAGTGGAGGCGACGGCTCGCAACAGCAGCGCGCCCATGCAGAACTCTCGCCCCGTGCAGCAGCCGCAAGCTCAAGTCCAATCTCCTTCGCCGTATACGCAAACTACGGCCACCTTGGAGCAGCAGCTGAAGCTGCGCGCGACCTACAGCTCGCCCATGCGGCCGTCGCAATACGTCCGCGGCCCGAACGCCGTCGACGAGCAGAAACCGGCGGAGGAGACGCCTCGCCAGGCGGCAGAGCGCCGCGAACGAGAGCGCGTGAGCTTGGAGCAGGTGCTGCTGGACCGGCGCTGGGCCACGCACTGCGCGTCGCCGCTCTTCCACTTCCATCGCGAGCAGCTCAGCGAATATGCGCACGATCTGGTCAAGACGCTGCGCGCGGCGGCGTTGCGCGCCTGTGGCCAGCAGTTCGGCTACAGCGTCAGCATCCGCAACACGGACTCCTTCGTGGCCTTCCAGATCCGCGAGGAGCGCGACCGCCGTCAAGCTCGGACCAAGAAGAGCAACGGTAGCACTGCACATCGTCAACCCGGTCGTGCTGGGTCTGAAGGCGAACGAGTGCCTTCCTCGGACCAGCAGACGCAGCCAGATGCGCCCGAGCGCTCGGGCGCATTCGTACTGTACTTCCCGGTCGATGGGGAGCAGCGCGCGCCCCGCAAAGGCCGCGAGAAGCAGCAGCTACTGCTGTTACGCGGCAACGAAGAGCTGCTACGCTGGGTTTGCTCTTGGCTGCAGCGTCGCTTCCAATGCGTAGTGAGCACGCACGTGGTACACATCCAGCAGATGAATCTCAAGCGCCTGGCACGGAACTGGGTGGTCTCCAGTCTGCTGGCGCAGAAAGCCAACCCAATGCCGCAGCAACCGCCTCCGGAGCAAGCTGCAGGTCTGGAGAACCAGGAAGAGAACGCCGAGCCCGGTGCTCCAAGCGCTCCGTCTCCTCCGCCACGATCGCCGCTGCTGCTCAAGTTCCGAGCCACCAAGGACGACGACGTCGTGCGCACGTATACACTCACGGTGCCGTGGGGATCTCTGCGTCGGCTGTTCGAGCAGACTGAAAGCGGTGAGGTGAGCCGCCCTTCCGCCTACGTTCCAGGTATGCACGTGCTGTCTGTGTGTGTGTCCGGTGCTGGAGAAGACGACTGACGCGTGTTGTGGATGTGTGTAGAACTCATTGAGATGGTGGAGCGGCTGTACTTCGACTCCGTGCCGTTCGACTTGTCCACGTACGAGATCGAGCGCGTGTCGATGGAGGAGGTGGCTGTGGATCTGGATGGAGGCGTGGAGGTACGTTGCCGCTTCCAGTGTGCTAATGGCGAGAGAGGTGGGGGGATCTGACGTCGCTTTCTGGCTCTGGTGTCCAGTTCTACAGCATGGCGCTCGTCCACACCGTGCTCTTCAGTCTCCTGGAGTTGCTGGCCGTGCAGGACGTCGTCACTGCTTCGCGGCCGGAGATGACGCTCTAGCCGTCAGACACGGAAGACGCGGCCGCTCCGAGGCCTCAAACACACACACATGTATACTCTACCGAGCAGACCAGGCTGTCCTGCTCCTTAGCACACGTAGTACAGCTGTAGCTACGTAGTTCCCCTCTCTTCGTAACTCCATTCGTTCTCCATGCCTCTTTCCTCCGTCGTCCACTCTCTCTTCCAAGTCGAGTCAGCCGTATCGACTCAGGTCCAGCGTCTTGCCGAGGCCTGGAGCACCAACGGAACTGCTGCCGTGCGCGAACGACGACTGGGAGTTGGCCAGCGGCGGCGGTCGAGAAGCGGCCGAGCCCGTGAGCGCCAGACGGAGTGCGTTCTCCAGCACCCCGCGCGAGGTGGGCGCCATGGCTACCACCGTCTCTTTGAATGCGGCGGCACGCGTTTGCGCAAAGCACAACAGCAGTCGCGCCACGATCGCCGGGAGTTGCGTCGCCACTGCGTCGCCGGCAACAGGCGAAGACGAGTGGCTGAGAACTGCAGCGAGTTGAGGAAGCAGCAAGTGGACGAAGGCGGCGCCGTGCTGGTCGTCCAGCTGGGAGGTCAGCAGACGAAGCAGCGCCTCCGCTTCGACCAGCTCCGCAAGTTCCACGGCGGAGTCCGGGTAGCCGTTTGCTGTGCTGATGGCTTCAACCAGGGACGGTCCAAGCGCTGCGAGGTACCGACGCACGATCGTGCTTTCCTGGAGATCGATGAGCTTCTTCACCAACCCATGGAGGCCTCGTAGGAGCTCAGCACGGGCTGCCGAGTGCTGCTGCTTCCTCTGCTTCTCGTCCCCGCCCTCTTCCATGGGGACACGCGCCAGAAACGCCGAAGTCGCCTCTGCTACGTCCGCATGGAAGCACGCCGCGTCGTCTTGAAGACACACGGGGAACACCACACCGTGATTGGCCACGATGTGCAGCACAAACCCCAGACTATCCAGGCTAGCCGCCTTCTGGGCCACATCGAGCTCTTCTTGGAGCCAAGTCGACAGGAACTGGAAGCTGCCACGAACGCTCGACTGGACCAGCGCCACGGTGTCGTCAAGCGACTCATTGGTGGCTTCGTGTGAGCGAGCCAACGCCAGGGCGGATTCGATGGACGCCCGACTGAGAGCCACCGCGGCTTCCCGTACTGCAGCAGACCGCCACGTGGCCAGTGAACGGAGCGGCTGCTTCATGATCCCGATGGAGCGCACAACGCAATCCCGAGCTTCTTCCGTTGTGTGCAACACCACGATGCCTCGGGTAGCGAGTCGTACGATCTCCAGCACGTGCTTGTCCTCGTCTTCACTTGCGATGGAGCTGTGACTGCAGCCAGTCGATGTGGAGCTCACTGACGTCTGCTGATTCAACTTGTTCGCTTCGCAGACTTGACAAAGGGCTTCCGTTGGACAGAGTCCCGCCTGACCGACGGCAGCAAATAGCGCGCGACGTCGACGCTCGCCCTCCTCTCCATCGGAACGACACACTTCTCGCGCAAATGTCAGGTTTTGTGGCGATAGACACGCGAGCAGAGCCTTAAGCGCTTCAATACGAGCGGAGTCAGAGCACCGTCGACTCGCAAGCATCAGCGTGGTCAACGCACTCGTCAGCAGCTCCGTGAACCCGCTCGACACAGCTGCGTCCTTTCTCGGGTTGTCCACCAAGGCTCTCAGGAGCAACGGCACAGCTTGGAAGACGGCAACCAGCTCCTCGCCGTCCTCCAATCGATCGCGAACGCTTGTACTCACGTGGAAAATCGCGCACGATAGCAACACTGAGGACCATCTCGGCTTGCTGTCTGGAACCGCATCATTCAGGACGAGCGTGCTCGACAGGTAGACCTCCCGCACTGCCATCGCATGAATGATCCTCGGCCAATAGCGTTTGTACATTGCGTGCAGCGCCTGGGACGTTGAGCTAGACTCTCCTGTTGATGGGAGAGGCATTTGCAAAGCTGGCATGAGCATCGCTTCGCCAGTCTGCAACGACGCGCTTGCTGCTGCGTTGAGCTGCGGCCACTGCGTGCAGCCTTGCATCACGATGCCGTATGCGAACGTCATATCCCTCCAACACTTGTTCAAGTACTCCATGCTAGCCGACAAACCACTGGCCATGGCCTTCACGAGCGGAGACACGGCGATCGCGCGTCGTTCATCATCTCGCGGATCCTTGTGTGTGATCGCCTCGGCGACACAAGACGTGAGCAATTCTGCCACGGCCGCCAGGTTGGCAAGCGACAGCGACGTGCGTGTGAGCTCGTCCCCAACGAAGTGCGCGTGGCCGTAGTCTTGCGTCACCACCGCTCTCAGGATGCGTCCGAGCGCCACCTTATCTTGAACGAGACGCGCTGTGACGCATTTCCCTGCAATGGCATGCGCCTCTAGAAGAAGCGGCGCGTAGAACGAGTTGTCTTCGTCCTTATCCTCTTCGACCTGGGAAGAAGATGAAGCTGCTTCCACTTGAACCTGCTTGAGCGAATGACGAACAGCCGACGAGAGTTGAGCACGGTAGGGATCCAGCAAGTACGCGTCTTCTGTTGGGACTTCTGGGTCACGTGCCGAAGCGAAGCTCTTCACCAACACGTTGAGTAGACGCAAGCCGACGCACTGGAACATGACCAACTCGTCACCCTCGGCCGACGTCGTGGTGACGTGGCAGGCGAGCGTGACGAACTCATCTAAGTACATACACAGGAAGTTGCCCGTGGCGAAAGCACCGGAAGCCAATGGAGCCGCCCCGTCTGCGAGGATCTCCAGGAAGTAGCGGCGTGCAGCCACCAGATCGAAGTGCAGCTGTTTGCCCTGCCGTGTCGATCCCATCATGAGCTCAAACACTCGTAGCACACACTCCACCGCAAAGTGCCGCACTTGCCGTGAAAGCGGAGGCATCAGAGCGATGAGATCGCCCACACTCGCCTTCGTGGCTCGCCACGTGTCCACTTGGGCGGCGATCGCCGCGGATGAGAGTGCGTTCGCGTCGGTCTTTGGCAGATCCAGCGCTGGCGTCGGCGTCCACGTCGATGCGTCTTCATCACCCAAGGTATCGGAGCCCCCGAAGCCTGCCATGGTACCGGCCAAGCCGGAGTCCATGCCTTTCGGACTCATCATCAGCTGATCGGCACTGGCGCTTCCCGAGAAGGTGCTGGCGGATTCACCGATGGCAATACTGCGGCACAAGAGAGCCCACAAACAGGGCTCGGCATCCTGGCGATCGCCGCCTTCAACGTCCAGGAGTGCCAGCAGCGTGCGTTGCAGCTCCGCAATGCCGTTGCGCTGGGTATTCGAAGACTCGACTGACGAGAAGGACAGCACGTCCCACATGCCGTGGAGTCCAGGCAAGTAGCTCCACGTCAGATCGTTGTACTCAACGTGGAGAGCGGAGAAAAGCAGACAGAGCAGGTTCTGGCGTCGAATGAGGGTCGGATCACGCTCAACCAACGTGCGAATGCAGGACAACCCGACCTTTTGCAGGAGGCTCCGACTCCATCCGTTCGTAAATGCGCCCACATTGAGGAGTCCATTCAGGTCGAATGGCCCTCCAAGAGGCCCTACTGAGGCTGCTGCGGGTCCGGAACCTGACGGCGGCGAGAGAATCGGAGATCCCGAGTGCTGCGGCGCCGAAAGTGACAGTGGCAAGCCCGAGTTCAGCATCGCGGTGTCGGAAATGATGCGGAGGATGTAGCCGAGATCTGCCGTTAGAAACCGGGATGGAGCGAACACGACCATTTGCTCCAGGAACTTGAAGAACTCGAGCTCCACGCGGGCGTCGCCGTCTTGCCGGAGCAGTCCCCAGAAGGCGTAGAACTCGTTCAGTCGTTCGCTGGAGCCGTTCAGCTCTGGACCCAGTGTCGCCACGACGCTGTTGATGATTCTTCCCATCGCCACTCTCGCACTCGTTTGCCACCGCAGTCCCCGCTTGTTGGTCTTGGAGTACGTGAAACCGGCTAGCAAGTGCGTCTCCATGAGCGAAGAAGTCGAGTTCACATACTGTTCGTAGTCGCCACCGGCGGAATTCACCGATTCCAGGATCAGGCTCCACGAATGCAAAACCCACGTGCGTAATGGCTGCGACGACTCGCTTGCAAACCGAAGGATGAGTCCTGTGTCGATGGAAACGCGTGAGCCACACACACGTTTGATGCAGGCCAGCGCAAAGGCTGCTCCTGCCGAGAGCACCGTCGCGTCCAGATCCGCGTTGCCTCCAAAGGTGGCGGTTGAGCCGCCTGAAGGGAGCTTGTCCACGGCCAAACGCTTCTCCAGTTCGATGATTAAACCCTTGCAGTGATCCTCACCAAGCAGCAGCGCTAGTGTCCCTAGCGCTTCGCCTGCACCACGACGAACCTTGGCATTTTCACTCGAAATCATTTCACACATCATGCTTTGCATCTGTTGCGGCCAGGAAGTCGTAGGCGACGATACCGACGGCGTTGCGTCATCAGTAGCATCCAGACGCTTCGCTTCCGCAATCACAGCGAACAACAGGGAGCACACGTTGACTTCGCAGTCAAAGCGGTCGTCTGCCAATACCCCAGCGTAGTGCTGCAGGCACCGCAGCTGTAGGTCCTCCGGTACAAAGTGGAAGAGTCGACCGAACAGCAGCACGCTCGCATCCACGAGTCGCACATACGTGAACGGGCTGCAGCTTCCCCATTTTACCTCGCCAGCGGCAGCTTCCCCTTCATGCGCCGATCCCCAAAAGGTGTCGAGGTATTGCACCTCCAGCTCCGTGTCCGTCAACGCGTTTTCCCGCTGCTGCAGTCCAAGCGAGTGGTTCAGCTCTCTCGAGTACAACGGACACGGATAGTCGCCCGCCACAAGCCGAGAAATGGTCACCATTTCCAGCGGATTATCTTCAACGGAGAGCACGTTCCGCAGAAACGTGGACTCGGCCGGCACTAGCGCCGAATGCCGGAGACTGGTCAGTGCCTGAGCCGTCGTGTATTCCGCGATCAAATCCAGCAGCACGATGTACGAGTCGCTGTAGATCGGCGGCAACATCACGAAGCAGTTGAGGATCCAAGTGACGAGGCGATACCGAGCCACTTGGCCTCGCCGCTTGAGCGGATTGCTCAGCGTGTCCTGTGTAGCTGTCAAATACACGTGAAGCACGTGGCTTGCGAGAAGATTCACATCGCTCTCGGAATCTGCAGCGAGATGCTGGCAGCTACACAACAAGCCGTTCAGTGCGATCACAGCAGCTTCGATGCGCAACAGTTCGAGCGACGACTCGCGGTTGTGAAGCACGCTGGACTTGAGCCAGAGACTCAACAGCTGCTCCAAGTTCGTCTTCGTCCACTGCTCATCATTCACGGCGACCAAACTGCCCACCAACATCCAGCCAGCGCGTGTGCATGTGAGCCAGATGCTATCTGCACATTCGTTGAGGAATTGGCTCTCCACGAGCTCCTCAGCGATCATGAAGATGTCGTCCATCACGGTCTGTGCCAGCCCTCCCTTGCCTTCAAGCTTGATCGCACGCAGCATGTGCGTGATCGCCGTGGATCTCCCCTGAATAGCATAGAGATGGGTCTTGCTCTGCACATTGTTGGCCTCATCTTGAGCGTCGTCACCTGCTGAGACGGCCGAATTCCTCGACTCTTCAACATCCGAGCCGCCACGCAAGAGGAACTCCGCTGTGTCCCGTAGACCTTGAAGACAGCCCGTAAGTACACCTTTCAGGCGATACGGGAGCGCCGTGACGAGCGAGGAGAGCGCGACGGCGGCCTGGAAGCGCACGCTTTGCTTCTCGTGGCAAAGGAGTCCTTGCAACGCGGAGCTGGCGTCGCGAGCGTGGCTCACCGTGGCCTCGCCCATCGAATGGAACATGTGGCTCAGCTCCACCAAGATCGACAGCATCTTGTGGTGGTTGGGCTCGGGAGCAACCATCTCGTCCTTCAGCTTCTGGAGATACGCTCCCAGCAACGCCTCTTGCTGGCGTTCCGTCAGACACACGTTGATCCCATACCGCAGCACGAAACACACGGCATTGCGTGCTCGCGTTAAGTCTCCCAGTGCGAATGGGTGGTCGAGGATGAGGAGAACGGTTTCCACGACCTCCGGAAGCTGCGATTCCGAGATGAAATCGGGCGGAAGACGCTCGAACATGCTGCACAGCGCGATCGAGAAGGAGGACAGGATGCCCCCGTTGCTCTGATTTGGGTTGCTGGACAGATACTTGGTGGCCACCATGTCCTTGAAGTAGAGAACCACGCTCGCGATCGTGGAGAAGTTGACCGTCGCAGTCTTCCGACGGGACAGAGAAGACGGCAAGTTGATCGTCGACATGCCTGGCACGTGGACGCTGGGCAGTTTGAATGCCAGTTTAGACTTACCGCCAGACCCTCCCCCACCTGCAGCACCAGTAGCGCTGTCATGCTCCATGGAATGTCGTCCTCCCACTTCCTCCTCGTTTGGTTTTGAAAACGCCACACCCGCCGCACTGCTGTCGGTGCTCGTCTGGATATCCGCTTCTCCTGATGAGGACGTGGCGAACTTGGCCAGCACGGTTCCAACCACCACAGAGTAAGCACGTCTGGCCTCGGGCGACGCGTCATCCATTCCCTTCGCCGTGATCTGAAGGATCGCATCCAACGAAACACCGTGTCCACCAGCGTGACTGCTACCTCCTCCTCCATTGCCGGCACTTGCTGCTGACCCACTTCCACTGCCACCAGCACTGCCACTTCCACCGATACTGTTGCCTGCACCACTGGAGCTGCCTCCACCGTTGCCTCCATTGCTGCTGCTAGCAGACGAACTCGCTGATGCCGACGTGCGCTCCGCCACCACCTGAAGGAGCTTCGCGGCGGCAATCCGGACCTCGGGGGCCTTATCTTGGAAGCTCTTGGCCACAATCTTGAGTGATTCGGCATGGAACGGCACTAGGCGATGCGAGTCTCCTTCTAGCGCATGCGCCACGCTCTCAATCAAGCACTGCTTCATGTAGTAGTCGGCGGTCCGGACGGTTTTACTGGCAATCACCACGGCCTCGGGCAGAAACGGCAGCGCATCCTGCAGCGGTAGACGGCAGATCATCATCACCAGCGACGTCTTCACATACAGCGATGTGGTTTTGGCGCTCAATGCTTCGTTGATCGCCGGTACCACCGAGAAGTCGAAGGCGCGCACCAACAAGTCGACGATGAGGTGATGCACACACTCGGATGTGGTGGCGCTTGAAGATGACAGCGCCATGGCCATGGGACTGGCGCCGGTGCCTGCCGCCCCGGTTCCCGAGCTTCCGCCATGGCCGCCGCTGTACACGATTAGCGTCGCCAACAGCAACTGGAAGAGCGAGGGGTTGCTCTTGCGGCTCTTCTTGGCAGGTGTCGCGTCCGTCGGCCTCGCCAGCCGCTCCGGCTTCCACAGACGCTGCAACGCGAATAGCGCCTGCAACAACGCGCGGTGCTGCATCTGCTGGTCAGCAGCGCTGCCACCTCCGGCGCGCAGAGCCTCCACCGCGGCCGCTAGTCGCCGCGCCGCACCCTTCATGTCTTGCTATCCTGATCTATCGACACCTGGCAGAAGGTCAATGGTTGATGATATACGGGTCGGGTTCGTGCTATCTCCGGGTTTGAGCCCACAAAACGTAAAACGCTCAATGTTATAGAGGGACGGAGGAAAGACCCGTGGTCGTTTGAAACCCGTTTCGGATATTTGGCTCACCCACCCGTTCAAGACGAAGGCGCTCACAACCGGTTTGGCAGCATAAGAGAAGCCAAGATGATGCAGACGTCGACGAGGTCGTGGGAGGACCTGCGGAGCGGCGCGCGTGCGGCGGAGCGCACGCTGGAGGACAAGATCGCGGCCTACACGGCCATCAGCAGGGCGCAGTCGCGCTCTTCCGCCGCCGCGTATGACGAAGGTGGGTAGCTTCGCTCCGAACTGACTGTAAATGAAGAAGCAGACAACGTCGCGTTGAAGGTGGCAGTGACGTTGTTTAGAGGTTTCTGACAGTACTGGCACTGTTCTCTTCTGTGTATATGCGGATCATCGTAGAGAACCCGCCAGAGGAGACGGCGGATGAGAGGGAGCTCGCGGTGGACATCGAGAACGCGCTCACGGCGGTGGGTACTTGAGCTGTTGGTGTGGGAGTGAGTGTCTTGCTATCTATGCTGACGATGGAAGTGATTGCCTGATGTGCATGGGATGCTCTCAGCTGTCGGATGCGATCGATGAGATGAGTCTGCATGTCAGCACCTCGTCGGTGAAGACGCAGGACGCCATGCTACAGCGCTACCGTGAGCTCTACTTCGACTTCAAGACGGAGTTCCGTCGTTCCATGGTGCGTATGCATTTTCAGGCGATATACATCAATGAGATGTCTGTCAGTCCAATGCCGCTGCTTCCTGCGTGGCATATTGCCTCGTGCTTACTATGCGTGCTTCGGATGTCGCGCAGAGCTCGTTGCAAGAAAAGCGGGACTCGCAGAAGCTGTTCGGCAACAGGTGGGTCCCTGGACGAATTGTTTTGCGCACGCAATGGTGCTCTGCATGCGGTGAATGCGTGAAACCAACACTTCTGATGGCCTTGTTGCTTCTATGCTGTCTGTGAATTTCTTGCTGCTTGCCCCGCCTCAGATCGCACAACGGACGCTCGGAAGACGTGGAGATGGACTCTTTACTGAACGAGCGCCGGGCAGTGGACTCGTCACGCTCCATGACCAGCAGCATCATCGAGTACGTGTTGCCTAGCTGTTGCTTCTACGGTGCCGGTACCAATTGCCCGCACTATCACTCACTCGCTCTTTCTGCCGGCTACAGACAAGCGATGGCGACCAAAGGCGCGCTGGAGAACCAGCGGGCGCAGTTCACGTCGTCGCACGGCAAAGTGTCTACGCTGGGCAACTCGTTCGCGGGCATCAACACGCTGGTGGAGCAGATCCGCCGCAAGAAGATGCGCAACAACTCCATTCTGGCGCTGGTCATCGCCGGTTGCCTCTGCTTCACGCTGTGGTGGGTCGTGCTCTCTAAAATCTAATGGTATTCCCGAGGATGCCGCGTCGCAGGTGTAGCGGTTATGTATCTGTTACCGGTATTAATCGTGTGTTCAATATTTTTGCACGGAGTGAGCGCATAATGCGCTTCGTCTACTGGTGTTACGAACCACTGGTTGCCGTCGGAGAGTTACCTGTGAAACCGCATAAAACCTCGCTGGCAGAAGTTTCCTTGCCTTGGTCAAAGGCCCTTCCTTGGTCGATTTCCGCGGCCTCATTTCACCTCAACGCACGTCGCAGACGCTCGAGCCTTCGATTCGAGGTTTTACTTAAATTATTTGAGGTTTTTCGTGTCCCTTCCCGGCGAGTGGTTTTTGTGAGGGAAAACCCAAACAGCACTCCGCCACAGCGAAAACCGCCAGCCAAAAGGCAACCAACCCAACCACCAAAGCTACTGGATCCGATCAGCATGGGCGAGCGCTCGGGCATCTCGCTGCTGGTGCGCAACATCAGCCGCCGACTGCGGTACGTCATTGCGCAGATCGCATCCCCCTCTGTATCCTCTTCAATTCGCGGCGTCCTGAGGCGGGTTTGGCCAATTGCAACGTGGAAACCCTGACTTAAACTGCGTGTCTGTGTCAACATCTGGGGTTTGGATCTGGATGGTGATGGCGCCTTGCGACTTGTCGATACGGAAGGCCGGAGGACATCAGGAAAGAGTTCGAGCGGTATGGCGAGGTGCGCGACGTGTACATCCCCAAGGACTTCTATACCAAGTACGTCAAATGCATCTGTATCAGACAGGAGGAGGGCGGGGACATTGAGTTGAACGGCGCTGACGAACGGTGGGTCTCTGTGCAATTTATGATTGGTGATTAATTGGCACACTAGGGAGCCGAAGGGATTCGCCTTCGTGGAGTTCAAGAGCGAGCGTGAGGCCGATGACGCACGCCACAATCTGGACGGGGTGCGCATCGACGGCCGCGAGATCCGCGTGGTGTTTGCGCAGGAACGGCGCAAGTCCACGGACCAGATGCGCGATCGTGAGAGGTATGGCTGCGTTAACCATTGCTTGGCTCTGATACGTTTGCTGCTCTCGCGAGCTGGTGTGGATCCGTATTGACTGACATTTGGTATGGCATGCACAGAAACGAGAAGGGACGGAGTACTGGTGGTTCTCGTTCGCGCTCTCGCTCGCCGCCTCGCCGTCGGGCGCCGCCGCCTGGTCGGTCTCGCTCCCGTGAGCGCCGCGCACCGCTTCGTCGCTCCTCCCGCTCGCGTTCTCCGGTGAAGGCGCGTTCGCGCTCTCGCTCGGGCTCTCGCGGTCGCTCGCCGGTGCAGCGTTCGGGGTCTCCAGCGGCCAGATCTTGCTCCCCGTCGCCGCGCCGCGCCGAATCTCCTCGCGTCTCGGTGTCGCCACGTCGGTCGGCGTCTCCTCGCCGCTCGATGTCACCGGCCGCGCGTTCGCCGTCGCCGTCGCCGTCGCCTCGCCGCTCCAGAGACCGCTCTTTTTCGCCGTCGCCCCGACGAGATGACGGCCGCCGCTCGCCTTCGGGCTCCCCGATGCGCTCGAACGGCGGCGATTAGCCGCTTCTCGTCGGCTGAAGGACACCAGCGAAGCCCGTTGCCTCTCCAGGGAGCAGTTGCCTCAGACTGAGCGCCACTTGCATGGGAAACTGATCGGTATCGCGCTTTGAGCTCCTGTGTTTTGTCTCGTGTGTTCTGTTTGCTGCTGCTGCATGCGTCCCGCCAGACGTCAGGCGCGGAGGTACAAGAACACACGAGCAGAAGGTGAAGAAGAACTGAAGATGAAGAAGATGGAAGCTCAAACCAAACACAAACGCAAATAAAAACAAAGAAGACTGGGTGCCGAACTGCCTTTGGCCAAGCAAGGACAAGAGGAATACAAGAGAGCGGCACCGCCAACCAGATCGGCACAACGTCGGGTATCGGCTTCCTGTGGTGCTCGCTGGTTGCCCATGTAATGCTCCGATGAACGGCGGTCAGACACCAAGAGTCTCGGCAAGCGGATGGACCTCAGTCTCACGTTGTGTACGATCTCCAGAATCTCCCAGGCTAGCGCAGCACCAACGCAACGCCTCTCGACCATGTGCATGACGATGCTTGAGCGGCTTCACATGGCTAGGATTAACCCACTTTCAAATGTGGGTACACCGCATCACCCAGACAGTCCCTTGACTGATGTGTGTTTTTCCCCATGTTGGCGTTCGACCACTCAAAACCCCTCACCCAAACAGAAATCAGATTTGCGATGGGGGCAATAAAACCCAGCGCCGTACTTAACCGGAAGATACGTGGTCCCTTGCAGATCAGCCTGATTTGAGGGGGAGCGCGCTCATCGACCGTGCGTCAGCAGCAGCAGACAGCAGACAGCCAACATGACGAAGCGGCCGGTGGTCTTCGTGCTGATCGACGGCCTGGCCGACGTTTCCCTACTGGAGCTGAGCCAGCAGACGCCGCTGGAGGTAGCGCAGACGCCCGCCATGGACGCCATCGCCTGTACGTGGCCTCTTGCGTCCAGATGTTACGATGAGCTTCTTGCTTTAGCTAACGCTGTTGAACCGCTGCTGCCATTGGGCTCCTGGGATTAATTATGGGTGCAGGCGGTGGATTGACTGGTCTAATGGACCCCGTGGAGCCTGGCTACGCTTGCGGGAGCGACACGGCGCACATGTCCATTCTGGGCTACAACCCCTTCGTGTACGTGCTACTTCGACAGTCTGTCTATCCGTGCCTTGAGAGTGCTAATGAGGGATCTTTGTTGCTGAGAATGCAGTCACTATCGTGGGCGCGGCTCGTTCGAAGCTATGGGCGCTGGACTGGCCATGGATAAGGGCGACGTCGCCTTTAAGTGCAATTTTGCCACGGTCAAACCTGATGAAAACGGCCAGTTGATCGTGGAGAAGCGCCGTGTGGATCGCAACTTCCCGGCGTGGGGAATTGAGCTGTGCACGTTTCTGGACGGCCTCACGCTGCCGGAGTTCCCGAGCCTCCGCGTGGCCACGAAGTACGCCACGGAACACCGCTGCGGCATCGTTTTCAAGGGTCCCGGACTGTGCGACAAGATGACAGGCACCGATCCGCTGAAAGACCAGTACGCAGTCCCCTGCAGTTGCTTCGAATCTGTGTTTTTGCTTAACTGGCCACTTGCTGACCTTGTTTGCCCTCTTTCTGTGGATTGTAGCTTGCCGTTGGTGAAGTCCGAGCCGCTGAATGACTCGCCGGAAGCTGCGTACTCGAGCAAGGTGTTGAACGCTGTGTCTGCCGCGATTCACGAGCGACTGTCGACTCATCCGATCAACAAGGCGCGTGAGGCAGAGAACAAGCCACCAGCCAACGTAGTGTTACTGCGTGGACCTGGAGAGCGGATCGACGTGCCCACCTTCGCTGACATGCACGGCCTCACGCCCTTTATGATCGCTCCCACGTGCATCATTGCCGGTCTGGGAATGTCGCTCGACTTCGAGATCGTGACGGCTCCTGGGGCCACAGGCGACTATCATACGAACTTGAACGCGAAGGCTGCGACGGCGTTGGAGATACTGCGTCGCGGTGACGTCGACTTTGGATTTGTGCACGTCAAGGCCGTGGACGACGCCGGCCACGACCGAGACGTGGCCAAGAAGGCGCACTACATTGAACGCGCCGACGAGATGATCGCTCTGCTGCTCGAAGGTCTTCACGCCGACTATGCAGATGGAGAGGACGAGGTGACCATTATAGTCACCGGAGACCACACGACGCCTGTTAAGTACGGAGACCACACGTTCGAGCCCGTGCCGTTTGCCATCGCCCGTGCTGGAGCTGCGTATGAGCGACTGCAGCAGTCCAGAAGGAAGAGCGACGGTGTGGATTGCAGCGACGCGAGCGGCAAGCCGTCGGCTGCCGCTCTGGTCGACGACGTGCGCCGGTTCTCCGAGCTGAGCGTGGCGCGGGGCGCCCTTGGCCGATTTGCTGGTGATCAGGTCATGGAACTGGTCAAGGGCTTTCGAGAGTACAAACTCTAGAGCGATGGGAGGCGCATAACGCACTAGCTGCCCTTCAGCATCCTGGAGGAGGCAGATGTACCGCTTTTTGTTTGATATTGAACGGATAACACAGCGTATAAGTCCTTGACGGATGGTATCCACAGTGCAGACTACCCCGACTTCATACGTGTATCCTTACGATGTTGGTGGACTGACTGATCACTGCTCCGCTTGCGAGGAGTCTCGAAGACTGGCTATCGGCGGCGGGTGGAAACGATTGGGTAGGTCCAATTCGCGCGGTACTGGTTGTTTGGCTGTGCGCAGCACCTCTTTGAGCTCAGCAGCGATCGCACATTCACGAGTGAGGAACGACGTGGCTTTGCCCATGGTGCTGCAGTCGCCAGTGTCGCCTCCAGGATGCCTCCCCGTCCGTCCACAGCGATGGACGTAGTCTTCGATGGAGAGTGGCATATCGAAGAGCACGACATGGTCGACGCCAGGCAGGTCCAGTCCACGGGATGCCACGTCCGAAGCTACCAGCACGTCTACATAGCCTGCTCGGAAGGCACGCAACGCCTGAGTACGGTAGCCCTGTGACTGGCCGCCGTGTAATGGAGCTGCATGGAATTGCTCACTACGCAGTAGCCGAGCCACGCGGTCGACACTGGCTCGCGAGTTACAGAATACCAGCACAGGCGGTCGCTCAGTGGCACGCAAGACGCGCAGCAGCCGCGAGGGCTTCTCGGCTCCACGCATGAACTGCACGTCATGCGTCACCTTTGAGGTCGTCGAGAGTGCCAGCATGGACGTAGATGTCTCATTGAGTGGCTGGCTCTGGGGACGAACCGATACGGAAGGAGTTTTGCCCGGAACGCTGGCGTTGCCAACTCGAACAGTGACGGGCCGCAGCACCGCCGACCGAGCGAGTCGCGGCAAGAAAGCTGGTAACGTGGCGGAGAACAGCAGCGTCTGGCGGCCAGCGGCATTGGCAAGCTGCAGGATCAGACGCAATTGAGCTTCCATCTCCGGAGCTTGCAGTACACGGTCCACCTCATCGACAACCAGCAGAGCAAGCCGAGCGAGCGATAACGCAGCTCCATGGCGCTCCACGAGATGCAGCAGTCTGCCCGGTGTCGCAACCACCGTCATTGCAAGACACGAATAGAGTTTCAGCTGTGCGAGTTGGTCATCTAGTGCGACGCCGCCGCATACCCCCACGACCGGAGCACCTGACGAACCGGAGAAGAAAGCCTTGAGGTCCTGCACCACTTGATCCATGAGCTCTCGCGTAGGTACAACCACTAGCGCAACCGGTGACGCTGGCGCATTAGATGTCGCTGCGCCAGGATAGTGGTTAGCGTAGACACCGCTGGCTCCGACGAGGCTCTGCTGCTGCTGCTGCTGCTGCTGTTGGAGCAAAGCGAGCATCGGCAGGATGTAGCACAGAGTCTTCCCGCTTCCGGTGGGGGCGAGCGCGACCACATCGCGGCCCTGAAAGACGCACGGCAGCGCCTGCGCCTGGATAGGCGAAGGGACCATCACACCCCGCGACTGCAGCACCGCGATGACCTCCACAGAGATCGGCAGGTCAGCGAAGCTGTGCACGGACGTGGGGATTGGGCCCTCGCCCTCGACGGAGATGCCGCGCTCGCGACGCGCCCACTCGGCTTCCTGCTCTGCCGACGCCGCATACGGAGAGGGAAGGGAATGCGGCAGAGATGGGGCACTTGGTGTAGCAGTGGATGCGGCGAGGGACTCGACGCGGCGCCGTTTACGCCGCGGCACATAGGCGCGATCGCCACCATTCCTGCTCTCATCAGCCATGAGGATTGGGTTTCGAACACAAGTTTGATATATATCGCTTTGTCTTGCTAGCCTTTGGCAGCAGCAAACGCTAGCCAATTAACCATAACATGCTAGGCAACACCAGTCTGACGGCGGCACGCCATCATGCAGAGACAGCTTAGCCGAACATGCGCGCCGCCGTGCGCGAGACGATGCCCAGGATCTCCTCGATCTCGTCCTCAGCGAAGCGCTTGTGCAGACTGGGGATGAGAGCCACGGCCTCCTCCACCTCCTCCGGGTTCAGGTTCGACAAGCACGAGATCTCGAACTCCTCCAGACGGTACTCCACTTTCTCTCCGTTCTCTTCGCGCTGGAACAGCAGCGACATCAATGCCCTGCTCGCCAGCACATACAGCACGAAATGGTGAGACAAATAGCTTTTTACGGCAGCAGTACGGCAAAACGAACGTACTCGCGGAGTTCCGTGACTGAAGCCTGGTTGGCCACCGGGTCCTTGGTGCCACTGAAGCGCTGCACATACGAGTATGTCTTCTGGAACACGCTGAAGCAATCGAACCCCATATTGCACAGTCATCGATACTCAGTATGCTAGGTGTGGTCACGCAAACGCATAGCGAAGCAAGGCAGCAAGGCAGCGCAAGAGCAAGAGTGCTAACTGACGGACCTGGTGAGCTGCTTCTCCTGCGTCTCGTAGTCGGTCTTCTGCTTATCCAGGATGACGGCCACCTCCGCGTTGGACAGACAGGTCTCGCTGCGGAAGTCGTCGCCCAGGTTCAGCTCCGCCGCGTCCTCCGTGTCCACCACATGCTGCGGGTTCGCCGACATGTTACTTTGTCTGGAAATTGGCGAATGAGGGATCTGCCCTCCGCAATCGCATATTCCCACTACCGTATCCGAAACCTACCATACAACATATCACATCGTGAAGAATCGCCGGTTCTAAGGCAGACACCGACAGCCCTCCCACAAATGAGCATGCCCCAGGTCGTCCGTGCCAGCTTCCTGTCTGCGTCATAGCGGGCTTGGGAGCAGTTGAAACAGCACGAGCTGCGTCTCGTTCGCGTGGACCTTGACGAAGCGGCCGGTGGTCTTCGTGCTGATCGACGGCCTGGCCGACGTCTCCCTGCTGGAGCTGAGCCAGCAGACGCCGCTGGAGGTAGCGCAGACGCCCGCCATGGACGCCATCGCCTGTACGTGGCCTCTTGCATCCAGATGTTACGATGAGCTTCTTGCTTTAGCTAACGCTGTTGAACCGCTGCTGCCATTGGGCTCCTGGGATTAATTATGGGTGCAGGCGGTGGATTGACTGGTCTAATGGACCCCGTGGAGCCTGGCTACGCTTGCGGGAGCGACACGGCGCACATGTCCATTCTGGGCTACAACCCCTTCGTGTACGTGCTACTTCGACAGTCTGTCTATCCGTGCCTTGAGAGTGCTAATGAGGGATCTTTGTTGCTGAGAATGCAGTCACTATCGTGGGCGCGGCTCGTTCGAAGCTATGGGCGCTGGATTGGCCATGGATAAGGGCGACGTCGCCTTTAAGTGCAATTTTGCCACGGTCAAACCTGATGAAAACGGCCAGTTGATCGTGGAGAAGCGCCGTGTGGATCGCAACTTCCCGGCGTGGGGGATTGAGCTGTGCACGTTTCTGGACGGCCTCACGCTGCCGGAGTTCCCGAGCCTCCGCGTGGCCACGAAGTACGCCACGGAACACCGCTGTGGCATCGTTTTCAAGGGTCCCGGACTGTGCGACAAGATGACAGGCACCGATCCGCTGAAAGACCAGTACGCAGTCCCCTGCAGTTGCTTCGAATCTGTGTTTTTGCTTAACTGGCCACTTGCTGACCTTGTTTGCCCTCTTTCTGTGGATTGTAGCTTGCCGTTGGTGAAGTCCGAGCCGCTGAATGACTCGCCGGAAGCTGCGTACTCGAGCAAGGTGTTGAACGCTGTGTCTGCCGCGATTCACGAGCGACTGTCGACTCATCCGATCAACAAGGCGCGTGAGGCAGAGAACAAGCCACCAGCCAACGTAGTGTTACTGCGTGGACCTGGAGAGCGGATCGACGTGCCCACCTTCGCTGACATGCACGGCCTCACGCCCTTTATGATCGCTCCCACGTGCATCATTGCCGGTCTGGGAATGTCGCTCGACTTCGAGATCGTGACGGCTCCTGGGGCCACAGGCGACTATCATACGAACTTGAACGCGAAGGCTGCGACGGCGTTGGAGATACTGCGTCGCGGTGACGTCGACTTTGGATTTGTGCACGTCAAGGCCGTGGACGACGCCGGCCACGACCGAGACGTGGCCAAGAAGGCGCACTACATTGAACGCGCCGACGAGATGATCGCTCTGCTGCTCGAAGGTCTTCACGCCGACTATGCAGATGGAGAGGACGAGGTGACCATTATAGTCACCGGAGACCACACGACGCCTGTTAAGTACGGAGACCACACGTTCGAGCCCGTGCCGTTTGCCATCGCCCGTGCTGGAGCTGCGTATGAGCGACTGCAGCAGTCCAGAAGGAAGAGCGACGGTGTGGATTGCAGCGACGCGAGCGGCAAGCCGTCGGCTGCCGCTCTGGTCGACGACGTGCGCCGGTTCTCCGAGCTGAGCGTGGCGCGGGGCGCCCTTGGCCGATTTGCTGGTGATCAGGTCATGGAACTGGTCAAGGGCTTTCGAGAGTACAAACTCTAGAGCGATGGGAGGCGCATAACGCACTAGCTGCCCTTCAGCATCCTGGAGGAGGCAGATGTACCGCTTTTTGTTTGATATTGAACGGATAACACAGCGTATAAGTCCTTGACGGATGGTATCCACAGTGCAGACTACCCCGACTTCATACGTGTATCCTTACGATGTTGGTGGACTGACTGATCACTGCTCCGCTTGCGAGGAGTCTCGAAGACTGGCTATCGGCGGCGGGTGGAAACGATTGGGTAGGTCCAATTCGCGCGGTACTGGTTGTTTGGCTGTGCGCAGCACCTCTTTGAGCTCAGCAGCGATCGCACATTCACGAGTGAGGAACGACGTGGCTTTGCCCATGGTGCTGCAGTCGCCAGTGTCGCCTCCAGGATGCCTCCCCGTCCGTCCACAGCGATGGACGTAGTCTTCGATGGAGAGTGGCATATCGAAGAGCACGACATGGTCGACGCCAGGCAGGTCCAGTCCACGGGATGCCACGTCCGAAGCTACCAGCACGTCTACATAGCCTGCTCGGAAGGCACGCAACGCCTGAGTACGGTAGCCCTGTGACTGGCCGCCGTGTAATGGAGCTGCATGGAATTGCTCACTACGCAGTAGCCGAGCCACGCGGTCGACACTGGCTCGCGAGTTACAGAATACCAGCACAGGCGGTCGCTCAGTGGCACGCAAGACGCGCAGCAGCCGCGAGGGCTTCTCGGCTCCACGCATGAACTGCACGTCATGCGTCACCTTTGAGGTCGTCGAGAGTGCCAGCATGGACGTAGATGTCTCATTGAGTGGCTGGCTCTGGGGACGAACCGATACGGAAGGAGTTTTGCCCGGAACGCTGGCGTTGCCAACTCGAACAGTGACGGGCCGCAGCACCGCCGACCGAGCGAGTCGCGGCAAGAAAGCTGGTAACGTGGCGGAGAACAGCAGCGTCTGGCGGCCAGCGGCATTGGCAAGCTGCAGGATCAGACGCAATTGAGCTTCCATCTCCGGAGCTTGCAGTACACGGTCCACCTCATCGACAACCAGCAGAGCAAGCCGAGCGAGCGATAACGCAGCTCCATGGCGCTCCACGAGATGCAGCAGTCTGCCCGGTGTCGCAACCACCGTCATTGCAAGACACGAATAGAGTTTCAGCTGTGCGAGTTGGTCATCTAGTGCGACGCCGCCGCATACCCCCACGACCGGAGCACCTGACGAACCGGAGAAGAAAGCCTTGAGGTCCTGCACCACTTGATCCATGAGCTCTCGCGTAGGTACAACCACTAGCGCAACCGGTGACGCTGGCGCATTAGATGTCGCTGCGCCAGGATAGTGGTTAGCGTAGACACCGCTGGCTCCGACGAGGCTCTGCTGCTGCTGCTGCTGCTGCTGTTGGAGCAAAGCGAGCATCGGCAGGATGTAGCACAGAGTCTTCCCGCTTCCGGTGGGGGCGAGCGCGACCACATCGCGGCCCTGAAAGACGCACGGCAGCGCCTGCGCCTGGATAGGCGAAGGGACCATCACACCCCGCGACTGCAGCACCGCGATGACCTCCACAGAGATCGGCAGGTCAGCGAAGCTGTGCACGGACGTGGGGATTGGGCCCTCGCCCTCGACGGAGATGCCGCGCTCGCGACGCGCCCACTCGGCTTCCTGCTCTGCCGACGCCGCATACGGAGAGGGAAGGGAATGCGGCAGAGATGGGGCACTTGGTGTAGCAGTGGATGCGGCGAGGGACTCGACGCGGCGCCGTTTACGCCGCGGCACATAGGCGCGATCGCCACCATTCCTGCTCTCATCAGCCATGAGGATTGGGTTTCGAACACAAGTTTGATATATATCGCTTTGTCTTGCTAGCCTTTGGCAGCAGCAAACGCTAGCCAATTAACCATAACATGCTAGGCAACACCAGTCTGACGGCGGCACGCCATCATGCAGAGACAGCTTAGCCGAACATGCGCGCCGCCGTGCGCGAGACGATGCCCAGGATCTCCTCGATCTCGTCCTCAGCGAAGCGCTTGTGCAGACTGGGGATGAGAGCCACGGCCTCCTCCACCTCCTCCGGGTTCAGGTTCGACAAGCACGAGATCTCGAACTCCTCCAGACGGTACTCCACTTTCTCTCCGTTCTCTTCGCGCTGGAACAGCAGCGACATCAATGCCCTGCTCGCCAGCACATACAGCACGAAATGGTGAGACAAATAGCTTTTTACGGCAGCAGTACGGCAAAACGAACGTACTCGCGGAGTTCCGTGACTGAAGCCTGGTTGGCCACCGGGTCCTTGGTGCCACTGAAGCGCTGCACATACGAGTATGTCTTCTGGAACACGCTGAAGCAATCGAACCCCATATTGCACAGTCACCGATACTCAGTATGCTAGGTGTGGTCACGCAAACGCATAGCGAAGCAAGGCAGCAAGGCAGCGCAAGAGCAAGAGTGCTAGCTGACGGACCTGGTGAGCTGCTTCTCCTGCGTCTCGTAGTCGGTCTTCTGCTTATCCAGGATGACGGCCACCTCCGCGTTGGACAGACAGGTCTCGCTGCGGAAGTCGTCGCCCAGGTTCAGCTCCGCCGCGTCCTCCGTGTCCACCACATGCTGCGGGTTCGCCGACATGTTGCTTTGTCTGGAAATTGGCGAATGAGGGATCTGCCCTCCGCAATCGCATATTCCCACTACCGTATCCGAAACCTACCATACAACATATCACATCGTGAAGAATCGCCGGTACTAAGGCAGACACCGACAGCCCTCCCACAAATGAGCATGCCCCAGGTCGTCCGTGCCAGCTTCCTGTCTGCGTCATAGCGGGCTTGGGAGCAGTTGAAACAGCACGCGCTGCGTCTCGTTCGCGTGGACCTGGCGCGACGGCGGCGGGCTCAGTGCAGCAGTGTAGCCATCTTGTGATAACGAAACCTCCGCAATAGCATGTTTCAATTTATCCTACCATTCAACATAGTCGTATTCGCAGGATTTTGACAATACCGGTAGTGAAACCGCCACAATACCGGTTACATTACCGGGCAAGAAACATTGGCAGTGGTCATTCCCAGACTTGGATCGGAAGGGAAGATGTTCCGAGCGAGTGGGACCCAGATGAAGGCGCTCGTGGCGCTGCCGCAACGCGCGTTCTCGGCCAAAGCCGGCTCGGGCGGTCTCGCCGGTACGTATATCTGCGTGTTTATCTCCTATCTGCCGCTTTCCCGCTGATCTGAATGTGCGTAGGTCCCAAGATCACGGGTGTCTTGCGCTTCTACAAGGACGTGGGCGTGAAGGACGTGGAGGAGGCGGCGGAGGACGGCGGCGAGCCGCGCAAGCTGTTCGCGGTGACGCTGGACGGCAAAGCCGTGAAGACGCCGAGGCAGCAGCCCGTGCGGCTGCCCACGCGCGCCATGGCCTTCGCCGTGGCGCACGAATGGGACGCGCAGAGCCACGACATCCGGCCGGCCACGATGCCCATCATGACGCTGGCGTCCACTGCGCTGGACTTGGTGTACACGTCCAGCAGCAAGGAGACCATCGACGAGATGATGCACTACTTCCACACGGACACGGTGTGCTACCAGGTCACGGCCGACCAGCAGGACAAGCTCGTAGCGCTGCAGCAGAAGAAGTGGGCGCCCATCCGCAAGTGGTTCGCCGCCGCCTTCGACGGTGAAGTGGACGTGAGTCACGGCACGATCACGAGCCTCGCGCACGACGAGCAGCTTGTGACGAACGTCCGTGGGCACCTCGAGAAGGTTCGTTGTCTGAGCCAATCGGCCGATACCAGCCTGGGTAGCAATACCAAAGGATTACTCAAAGGACACTGATGAATGTTGTGTTGTCTGGGCGGGTGTTGCTTTAACAGCTGAACGACTTTGAGCTGACGGCGATGCGGACCCTCACCAAGGAGTGCAAGGTGCGTCGAGGTGCTGTTGAAGCGCGGCTGGATGGATTGAAGAGGCTCACGCTGCGTCTGCTATGGGCTGCTTTGTGGTGTGTTTGCAGTCTTTGATCACGGCGTTGGCGCTGTTCAAGCGACACATCACGTCGAAGGAGGCGATGGAGCTCTGTCGTCTGGAGGAAGAGTTCCAGATCGACAACTGGGGGCTCGTGGAGGGCGGCCACGACCTGGACCGCGTCAACGCCTCTGTGAAAATCTCGAGCGCTTCCCTTCTGCTCTACCTTCTGGAGAACAAACACTAAACCAGTCTGTCTACTGACCTGACATGCGAGACAGCACTGGCCATAGAGGACCGGACGGCATCGCAACGAACACGAACAGAGCTGGCCTGTTTGTTGGGTTTTGTCGGATTGATCTTGTGGGGTGAAACGCTATTGTTACGTGCAGATATGCAGATAGAGACTGTGGCAGCAGCAAGACCGTGCCAATCGCCTCCTTCTACACAATAAGGCGACAGCTAGATGGTGAGTATGTAAGCCATATTGGTGGTGAGGTCCTTGTCGTCCTTGGAGCTTTCGCTGGTGGGGACGAACTTGTTCCGGCGCATGACATAAACCAAGAAGACGGAGCCCAAGAGGAAGGTGCCGCAGCATATGGGTACGATGAGGAACCACTTGTGTGTCCAGTCGGAGTCGTTGCTGCTGCTGTTGCTTCCGCCGGTGCCTCCCTTCCCAGTCGACGGAGGAACGGTCGACGAGGCTTTGCTGAACACGGCTTCGTCACACGAAGACCCAGTAGACAGGTTCAACACCAACAGATCCACTGGAGCCTGTGGAGTGACAGTGGTCGACACGTTTTTGGAGCACAACTCGTCATTGAGAAGAACGAAGACGCGGCTGGATATTGAGGATGGAGGTGGTGACGCCATCAAGTCATCCGCACTGAGCAGTGCTAGCGAAGCCAGGTTGCTATTGAGTGCTCTTGTGCCTTCGAGGTACTCGGCGATGGCGTCAGGGACAGCTGAGGTGAAGGCAAGGGTGATCGTGTCGTTGGCTTCGCAGGCTTCGCTCAATCGAGTCTCTACCTCGACAGCCGTCGTTGACGAATCTCCTTCCCATTCAACCACCATCGCACACACGGATTGACGTGCTGATGAGACGGACGTGGAGTTGATGGCTTGGAAGCGTGCCCAATACGAGGAGAACGCCTCGTGTTTAGCGCCGTCTTCGAGCAGGACCCACCGTGGTGTCTGATAGAGGACTCTGCTACTGGCAGCAGTATCGTAAGAGTCTGGGACGTCCTCAAGCCAGCCTTCCGATCCTGAGGCGTCGACCCCGTTGCTGATCAACACGAAGTCGCTTGGCGTCTGTTGAAAGGCTGAGGCTGCCGACGAAGAGATGGGATCCGAGAGGACGACCGCGATCTCGAGTGCTGTTGAAAGCGACGAAGTGGTCGAGTTCTTGGAGCTCGTCGTCGCAGCGATCGTGCCGCTGAACGCAACACTGAGTGCTAGAAGCAGAGCAATGCCGATGCGTGACAGTTCCATGACCAGCCGCTTGAAAGCTGTTGTGAAAGAACGGAAATGAGCAGGTCAAGACAAGAAGGACAGAGGAACCAAGTCATCGTCACGCAGTTTTCGCCAGTGGGAACGTCCATGTGAGCTGTGGAGCCGAGGCCTGCAAGTGGCGTGCGTGGCTCTTCCATACGTCCAGCAACGATCAAGGACGCACACGCTGATCAATCAACGTGAAAGAGCGAAGGCCTACCTGGTCAAGTGGCGGTCTTTCGAAAAAAGAAAGAAACGAGAGCCTTGGGCTTATTCTTCCGCCATTCATCCAGTCACATCCGGTGCCGCTTGAACTGACACATCGAGCTCGAAACGCGCTAGCGAACTCACCCGTGCTGTTGGCTGGATGACTCCTCCATTTCTGCAATTGTTCGAGGCAGAAGCGTGCGCGATTATTCACGAGAGGCAGCGCCAGTCGACCGAGCTGCATTACTACCTGCCTCCGCCAGCACGTTGAAGTTGCACTGTGCAACCTGAACCGACGCCGAATATCGCTGAGCCTGTGAGGCAGTTAAATCAGCGACTCCACCACCGCTGTCCCTCCCTGGCAGTCCTAGAGCGGTCGACCGTCCCCTTAATATCAGCTCTGAGCCCGAGCTGACAAGGTTCGGGTGATCGTCGTGCAAGCCGAGCGTCTGCCCACTCTAAAGTGTATACGACCAGCAACGCCCCAGTAACGCGACGACCAACCTCTCTGTCGATGTTGTATTCGCCTCAACTTACTCTCGTTCGATAGGATTGGAGCCAGATAAGGCGATACTTACTCCCTCAGCTTCGGCGCTCAACAGAATTGGGAGCGCGACTCGAACAGGTCCGCCAGAAACGCCGGCAGGTCGGCGGGGCGCTCGCGCACAGCGTTGTTGATAGCAAGCGCCAAGAGGTGGCGCACTTTGCGGTCGAAGTAGTGCTGCCGCTTGAACTCCTGCACGTCCATAGCGTACGAGCGGGTCACGGAGGCGTCAGCAACTGGTCGAGTCTGTCGACAGAGACTCATGACCACGACCAGCACGTACCACGTAGTTGTATTTGCTGGTGTTGAGCGTGCCTCGCACGGCGTTGGCGAGGAAGTCGGCCGTTTGGTCCGGCTGGTAGAGCAGCACCTCTTCCACCACTTTGTTCAGGATCGGGTCCAGCTTCGTCGTCATGTACTGGTAGACCTCGTCAAGCGCTGCATTCAGATGCGGGTCATGGTTGCGATAACGCTCTTGCTCTGCTCGCAACAGGACAGGCACGACCGCACGTTACTCCATTAGCAGCCACCTACAACAAGCCACGCTGGAGGACGGAAGGTCGCCTACCGTCACGGATGAGCGCGGAGATGGCGACGCCTTTGTTGCGGGCCTTGAACGTCGACTGCTGCTCCGACGTCGTCATCCTCGTCGTTGTGGACCTCGATCCTTCCTCGCCGGCTTCAAGAGTGCTGAACAACCAGTCGGAAAAGGCAAACAACAGGAACAGCCAGAAGGAGAGCAAACCTGGCTTGCTGAACTGGCAGCAGCTCGTATTTTTAGGCAAGCTCAGAGCCCTCTCGTCTTCACCTTCGCGTCAGACCCACCACTCTCCTCAAGTCTCGGCGACTCGAGGGCTTTAGCTAGCCAGTGTGGACGCCTGGCCTGCTACTTGTTCGTCCACTCCGGTCTCCCGCGTCTGTCTGGCCTGGTCCCTAGCGCCCTCCTTCGGCCTTGTCGTCGCCCGTCTTGCTGCCGCGGTGGTGGCTGCCGTCGTTGCTCTCGCTCAGGGACTTGGAGAAGTACGTGCGCTTGTTGTCGCGGCCGCCCCACGCCGGTCGCTGGTGCGTCGTGGGCTTGTCGAACTTGTCGCGCGAGAAGCGGCCGC
>MBAC02007079.1:0-22825 GCA_001712635.2 Nothophytophthora sp. Chile5
ACCGGTACCATCGACGCTCACTCTTCGATCTTCGGTGGCGACTTCAAGGGACCGACG
Organism: Nothophytophthora sp. Chile5; assembly: GCA_001712635.2. NCBI lineage: Eukaryota > Oomycota > Peronosporomycetes > Peronosporales > Peronosporaceae > Nothophytophthora > Nothophytophthora sp. Chile5. Next base: position 58 of record MBAC02007079.1, read on the forward strand.
ATGGGGACTCCCAAGCGTGAGCCGGAGGAGGTCGCGATGGCGGAGGACTCTACGCAGCAGCAGGAGGAGGTCGCGATGGCGGAGGACTCTACGCAGCAGCAGGAGGAGGCGGCGGCGATGCTGGAGGTGATGATCCAGTCCACGCACCAGCTGGACGAGATCCTCCAGCGGATGTGCGCCGTCGAGAAGGAGGCGGCGACTCGACCGGCCGCGGGATACCCACGAGCTCAAGACATTACAGAAGAGATGCACGCTGCAGACAAACAGCGGGAGGCCTGGAGCGAAGCAGACGGCGATAGTGACGCAGAGTTCGAGGAGTGTTGGGACGCGTCGCCTGTATCCACGACGGTGGACGAGCACATCGAGGTACGGCTTATCGGGTTGAGGGATCGTTCCGCGCCTTTTGCTCACATTGATTGCGTGTGTGATTGCTTGTGGTTTTCTATCTGGTAGTTCATTAAGAAAACATTCAAGGCAGCTAAAGACGGGAATATGGCCATTGCGTCCACCAAAGTGGATGTCCAAGCGTTGCAGGAGTCGGTGGAAGCAACGGGAGGCGACCCCAAGGTGCGTTTTGCCAGTTCCACACGAGACACCGCGTTCGTCTTCCCGTCTTCGCGGTCGAAGCTCGCGGTTGATCGTCTGGATAACGCCTTGACAGTCGCGATGCCCTGTCCAGTGGCTGCAGCGCTGCCGGCTGAGCCCAACGTCACGTACACCCAGTTCCTCTCTCGAGTGCGGCAAGAATTGATCGCCTGCGACCATTTAGTGCCGGTGCAACGCGCTGATGCAGTGGCAATGCTGGCAGTTTCGCTGCTGGAAAAGCAGCACGGTCGATTGTTTGCTGCGATCTGCTCATTATTCCCACGTATGAACAGCCAGAGCTCTCAGGATCAAGACATCCAATGGATTCAAGGCAATCGCGTCTGCCAGGTACAACAGCACCGTGATCTCTGTATCCCGTTATGTTCCGATTGGAGCTCATGCTTTGACGACTGTCTGATTAGATTTTCGTGGAGGAAACCCATCAGGATTGTCAATGGGGATTGCTGCTCCGGCTGCACGTTACATCTCTGCTTCGACCACAAGCGTTGGTTCAAGAGCACGATTCACAGCGGTCAGAGTTTAACGAGAACGACAGCAAACAAGGGCTGATGCTGTCATCGTGCACACGGTATACGTTGTTTCTACCCAAGGCGGGTTACCTGATCACCACCGTTCAAGCCAGCGATCTGCAAGCTGCCGTGGCAATTGCTTTGCGCTTGCATGATCCAACGCAGCCACGCTCGGACGCCAATGCAGTAGCGGGAACTGAGAACGGGTACCAGACGCCGGAGACGCCTGATACTCAGACGAAGGACAAGGAAGAGCGATTTACTGCCACAAACTTCTCGCCACCGATTGTTCAACTACCGGAGATACTTAACGTGTCCTTATGGGGGATGCACGACGAAGTTCCCAGCTCCGACGAAGCCGATCCACAGCCACTGCAGATCCAAATGCGTCGAGATGGATCTGCCAACAGGTTCACGAAGCTCCAGATCGAAACGGTACGTGTCTCGAAGCATTCGCATCTTCCTATATCAGCCAACTGACGTTGATTGTCGTGACTACATTCTGCTTAGCCTTTCCCACGGAATCGCATCGTACAGGCGGCGGGTGGTCGCTTCCACACACTGTTCCTTAATGATATGGGGCTGGTGTTCGCCTATGGCCACGCGATGGATGGCGCACTCGGACTTGGCCCGGAATTGAGAGGGTATGTTGCCCAGCCGAGACTCGTGGACTTCTTCTTCGACAATCTGGTGGTTGTTCGGCACATTGCGTGTGGTGGAGACCTTCTGGTTGGAGCGCACTCAGCAGCGGTGAGTCAAGAAGGCCACGTGTTCACATGGGGAGTGGGCATTGCCCTCGGCAACGGAGCTCTACGTAGTGCGGCCACCCCACAGCGTATCGAATTGCCACAGGTTGAATCGCCTTCCACGTCTGCTGCTGCTACTACAACAGCTTATGTCCCTGTCGCACAGTCTGTAACGTGCGGCAGCGGCTTCTGTGTGGCGATGACAGCTGAAGGGCATGCTTTCTCTTGGGGGAAATGGAGCGACGGACGACTGGGCCTTGGCCGGATCCCGATCATCGCGCGAACGTCTCGACGACGTGGAGGTGGAGCCGTTCGACGTCAGTATCAGTCCTTCCAGCTTGCACCTAAGCAGATTCTCCGTGTTAGCAAGGCGCTGAGGTGGACAGGAGGTGGTGGGGAAGGGCGTGTACTTGAGCCAGCAACGTTCCTGAGAGTGGCTTGTGGAGACGCACATTGCGTAGCTTTGACCAGCGCTGGGGATTTGGTCACTTGGGGGCGAGGCAACAGCGGACAGTTGGGTCAAGGTGACGCCAGCGATGCATTACTCCCGACCGCAGTCTTCGAGTCAGCACGGAAGGGGAGTCATGAAGAAGCACTGTTGCGCTGGCGTGACGTCGTCGCAGGAGACAACTGGAGCATGGCGCTCTCGGAGGATGGCCGCGTCTGGTCGTGGGGTGCCTGTGGTGGTGCCGTGCTCGGCCACGGGGTTGGCGGGACCCACAACAACGCGCTGCTGGCTGAAACGATCCTCCAACGCCATCAACGACTACTGGCGCAACGCCAAAAGCCTGGCGCAACGACTGCAACTGCGTATCCCGCATTGCCACGGTTCAAATGGATGACACCGCAGATCATTCCGTGCTTCTCGACGTCTGACACTCGAATCTGTCGCCTTAGTGCCGGGGTGCAGCACGCGGCCGCCATCTCAGCCACTGGCGATCTGTACCTATGGGGAGAAGGTTACACCAGTAGTGACGATATCGAGGGCAGTGCTATGCTCTCCAGCCTGCCCAAGTTGGTGAATTCCGGGCAAAGAGTCGAAGAAGAAGCTGGCGGGGATGATGAAGCCAACATAGGGGCCCACAGCGTGGAGAACGTCGTCTGCGGCGGTCATCAGGTGGTCGTGTTCACTTCTGGGAGTTTCCTGGCACGTTCACTGCACCACCTCTATCACGAAAGCATTGCCCGGCGCGATGTTAGCAACTCGCACAGGACCAGCTCTATCGCTGATCCAGACATCGTGTTGATCGTCTCGGGTCAACGACTTGCCGCTCATAAACTGCTGCTTGGCCGGCGGAGTCCCGTGCTTCGTGAGCTCATCCTGGAAGAGGAGCAGCAGCAGAACCAACTCGTCCGCCGTGAAACGGATGGAGAGTTAGCGCCTTCCAGCACAATCTCATCACCAATGGAGCTCCTACTCCCGCAACTACGCGTGGACGTCGCCCGTGCTCTGGTCGAATTTATTTACACTGACAATCTCTCACCAGATCTGAACCCGCAGGGTTCGTCCTACCTCATCCGCGACGTGTTGCGAGCCGCCAGGATCTACAAAGTCCCCAATCTGGTGCAGCTCTGTCGTGAACGGCTGTTCTCAGCGTCACCGGTCTCGCTTTTCGATACACCAATCGAGCTGGAGGAGGGTGATGAAAGTGAGGAAGACGAGAGCTCTGCGACGGAAGGCAAGGAGTTCGACGACGACGACGAGGACTCGATACCCGGCACTGGAGCGGCTCGCACACTGAACGACGACATGAAGTTGGCGTTGACTGACACAGCCTGGGCGGATGTTGTACTGGTGGCAGAGGGTCGCGCTATCCCGGCACATCGCTGTATGTTGGTGGCACGGAGCGAGTACTTCCGAGCGGTGTTTGCTTTCCAGAACGCTTCCACACACAGTACTGATGGGATTCATGGCAGTGGAGAGCCGACGGTCGTGAATGTCGAGGAATCGTACGACGGACTCATGCGGGTGCTGCACTTTATCTACCACGATCAAGTCACACTGCCGTTAGCAAAGAGCAAGAGCGAGGCATATGATGGAAAGGAGAGCAGTGACGACGGCGAGGAGGCTGAAGAAGCAAGCGACCAGTTGCTGGAGGATCTACTGGCTGCGGACAAGTACGGTCTGGAGCGTATGAAACGACTGTGCGAGCACGCGGTATGTGTGACTGTAGTCAACTGTCTGGAGGTGCTGGCAGTTGCGGAGCTAGTGCACGCCGCGCACTTGAAGCAGGTCGCCATGCGGTTCGTCCAGACGCATCTAGCAGCTGTCACGGCACGACAGGCAGAGTTCAAACGCTTCCAGACGGACTTCCCGCAGTTATTGCAAGAGCTTTACGCCAGCATTCGGGATGCAAGTCGCGACGAGTTCCTCTTGCGTGTAGGTTCCCTGCACTTCCTTGCTCTTGAGCTTGGCTACGCTCACCATTAACGCCTGATTGATGCTCTCTTCGTGTAGGAATGGCACAAGGCGGTAGGGACGACTCTGGCGGCCCAGCGTTCCCAGCAGGAGCTCCAGTACAACACAAAGTCAGCTGCAGCCCCATTTCCATGGGTGCCACTGAGTCTGGCGCTCGCGTTCGGCACGCTGTACCTGTCCATGATGCATGCTCAAGAGCACGAGTATCCGATGGTCCCAGCCACGAACATCGCAGCCCTTGCAGCCATCGCCGGAGCGATCATGTTCGGGTGGATCTAGTTCCACGGGGATTGACACTCGGAACAACTTTTCATGCAATTTCCTAATTGTTTTTTTTTTTTCACTCATTGCCTCGTTGCTGGCGCGTCGCTCCATCCTGCGAGCACGCCGTCGGCTAATGACTCTTGCGTTTCAGATTCCACAGCAACGCCAGGAACCCTACGAAACGGAAGCCAGCACTTAGCGCCACCAGCAGCAAGCCGTCGCCCATGGCCGAACGACTTTGCATGCTGAAATTTGCCAGCACTTGCTCTCCGGTCTCCGCCGTGCACGAACCAGCAGAAGACGAGCACGAGATGGAGTCGATCCGGCCCCAGAAGACCTTCATGAGTCCCTCGTAGCCGAACTTGATAGGCGAGAGGAACTCGAGCCAGACGAGGTACGCTGGGATGTCGCTCGAGTTGATGAGCAGACCACCGAGTAGCAGCATGGGCATCAAAACAACGATGCCAATGACCGGCGCGATATCAGCGCGACGACAAACACAAGAGATCATGTAGCTGAAGCCCACGGCCGTGCTGTTCACGAGCATCACGAAGATCTGTTGGTAGATGTACACGAGCGCACCGTGGTTGATGCCGACCATGAAGTACACGGGCACGAAGAAGACCACAGGCAGGAGGATCTGCATGGGCAGTTCACTCACGTTCTTGGCCGCGTACCATGAGGCCACGTGGTACAATCCGCTCTGGTACTCGCGGGTCACGAGCGTCAGTTCAAGTGGCACAGCACTGAACTGCGCGTTGGCAGTGATCATGGTCTGACTTACGACGACGAAGAAGAAGACGCCCACGAAGTTCTGTATCCCTGTCTGGCCCAATTCGAGTTGCAAGTAGACGAGTCCGACGATCACGGCGCTCATCAACGACTGCATGATGGACACGCGAAACAAGAGCTTGTCGCGCACCAGTCGCACAGTATTCCGCTGTGAGAGCACCACCGTTTGAGCGAACCCTCCAAGGCCTCTCTCTCCAGCGTCGGCAAGCAGTGGCTCAACCGCAGTTGAGGTAGCAGCATCAGACCGTGTGGCTTCGTAGGCGGCAGTGCTACTGAATTCCCGCCACGAATCGACCAGCATCTGCACTCGCTGCATGCCAGCTTGGTCTTCCTCCTTGTCGATCACGGCCAGTTGGCGCATGAAGTAGTCGGCGGGGTTCAAGAACGCTGGACACGTGTACCCCAACGTGGAGAAATACGTCACAGCTTCCTTGGCTGGACCGTGGTAAACTACAGCGCCAGCCGCCAGGAGATAGAGCTGGTCGAAGAGCATGAATAGCTCCGAGGACGGCTGATGGATCGTGGCCAGCACCGTCTTGCCCTGCCGAGCGATGCGTTGGAGCTGAGTCACCACAGTCTCCGCCATGAAGCTGTCGAGTCCGGACGTGGGCTCGTCCACAAAGAAGATGGCCGGGTCGCCCAACACTTCAGCCGCAAGCGAGAGCCGCTTACGCTCACCACCAGAGATGCCACGCACCCTCACACCGCCGATCAGCGATGTCGCCAGCTTCACCAAGCCGAATTCTCGCATCGCCTTGTCCACACGGCGTTCGATTTCTTCATGTGAGCTCGTGGCTTTGTTGCCGCCGAGACGCAGTCGTGCTTGGAAGAGCAGATGTTCCCGCACCGTGAGCGTCTCGTAGAACAGATCATCCTGTACCACGTACGTCATGAGCTGCTTCATGCTGGAAGTCCACGGGACGTCGTTCACAGTCACACGACCCGATGCTGTCAGGTTTCGCCCAGAGATGCAGTCCAGCAGCGACGTCTTGCCCGCTCCGGACGGCCCCATGAGCACCAGCAGCTCGCCAGGACGCGCGAATCCGCTCACATTGTTCAGGATGGTCTTCCCTTGTGCCGGAGGCGAGTCTTGATCTCGGTTTGTATTCAAGGAGGCACCGACCGTCATCGTCACGTTCTGCCAAGCGAGCACGAACGTCGGCGGGTCCGACGTCACTGTGGCGAGGGACTCTGGCTTGCCGTCGTTGGGAGACCGGATTGGCAGATACACCGCCGAGGAAGCGCTTGCCATTGCGGAGACGTGTCTTGCGTTGCAGCTCGGAGATTGGAAAGTGAGGCCCAGCGTCTTCATAGTGAAGCGGGTTCTTCTGCTCTGCGGTGGTAAAGTGTCCATGTACCCATCTGTGCCAAGAGAATGGGCACAAAATGTCGAACTTTTCATTTTTCAGCCAATGAGAAACGAAATCGGCGCATTTGAACCAATCAACGGCGTTTAAGGTGGCGCGTCAACAAAAGAGACGAGGCGGAGTTGATGCGTGAGACCATGGCACCGCGAACAGGTTGAGACGAAGCCAGCCCGCTGCATGAGAGCTCGTCAATAAACATTGGCTTTGAAGCCGTCCTCCATTCGTCAGTTCGCCAGCGAGAGGCCCACGATGTCGCGGTGTCCCTGGGCTGCGAGCATCTCCCGCATCCGCCGCGTGTCCGAAGCGGCGACTCCCAGGTCGTTCTCGATCTCCAGCACGCGTTGCGAGCCGTCGCGGAAGGTGGCCAACACCCGGCGACACGACGAGTTGGCGCTCCAGCCGACACCTCCGCTGAGGTGCCAGGCATTGCGCACCATGAGCTCGAACTCGTCGTCGCTGGCGAACCCGGCGCTCAGTTCCTTGTAGTACTCGAGGAATTCGTGCCATGTGATGACTCCGTCGCCTCGGGAGTCCGACTGCTCGAACACGCTCATGAGCTCCAGCATCGCGTCGCGCGGCTTCATCCGGCCTGCGAGCACTTGTGGGTGGTGGGACGCATCGTACAGACGCTCGACTTCCTCGAGCGTGGCCTTGCCGTCGCCCGACGTGTCCAGTCGGGAGAACGCCTGCTTTACCAGCAGAATGCGGCGCTTGGGCATCGATCCCTGAACCAACCATCAGCAACCCGTACGAAAACGAGGTCAGTTTGCAAGCCAGGCTCCATTTAAGTATCTGGTTCGTCAACCAACGTACTCGAAGACCGCGCATCAGCTCGTCCACTGTGATCTTGCCGCTCTGGTCCTTGTCGAAGCACTGGAACGTGCGCTCCAGCTCTTCCGGGTTGGCGTCACGAACGCCGAGCTGCACTATACCCTCTCGGAATTCCTAGATCAAAGGCAAAGGCACGTAGACAGCGCTGCGTTAGCCTACATATCTCCCAATCCGTTCTCGGGAGCTGATGAAGCCCGACCTCCAGCTCAATGCCGCCGTTGCCGTTCTGGTCCATGCGACGTAGTAGTACACTTAAAGTGCGAATGCCATTCTTGCCTCCAGCAGCCAAGATGCCTTCTCGCACGCGTTCAAGCAATGATCTAGTTCGCCCACTCAGTAGCGCTCGGTCGGCGCATCCCGTGACGGCGCGTGCGAACTCCGCATAGCTGAGTACGCCGTCCAGATCTTCGTCGTAGCGGTCGAAGAGCGCCTCCGTCTCGGCTTGAACCCCCACGAAGTTGAGCGATAGCATGGCGCGTGAGAACTCGTCGAAGTCCAGCACGCCCGAGCCGTCGCGGTCGAAGGCCCTGAAGTGCTTGGCGAGCAGCGCCGCCTGGCTGTGCTCGTCCCGGTAGCCCGACCGCACCTCGAACAACTGACGCAGCTTGGCTTCCATCGCGTCGGCGCTACTCTCGCTCATAGCTTGACTTGCTCTCGATTTACAGCTAGCAGCGGATTGGGATGCAGCGTTGTTGAATGGGAAATGTGACCGGAAACGTCGCGATATCGAGGCGACGGAGCAAAAATAACAGACTCCCCCCCACTGCAGCTCCACGGCAACTCAGCCACCGCCAATGCCGGAAGAACATCCTTATTTGCTTTACTCGTTGCTTTATGAGCGTCTCGGGATTGCCTTTCGCTACTTAGCCGGTGTTTAGTTGACCTTTTCTCGCAGCATCTTCTTGAGCGCCTCGTTCTGCCGCTCCACAGCCTTGGCCGAGCTGCCAGCCGCGCCGCGGATCGCCACCTCCTATGGCAAGACGTACATCCACAGGTCAGTCATCCGCCTTATATGCACACACAGAGAATGATAGAGAGAGAAAGAGAGCAGCGAAGGGCGAGACCTCGCGCTGGAAGTTGGCTTCGGCGCGGCGCTCCGTCCACTTCATGATGTAGTAGCCGGCCACGAGAGGCGTCACGAAGTAGACCACGCCCATGGTGCGCTGGCCGTTCTTGGACAGAGGGATGCGCGTGCTGTGGATCTTCTTCTTGAGCGCTTCATGGCGCTCGCTGAGGTTGCGCAGGAACTCCATCTCGGTCCGCTCAATGGACTTGTGCTTGAGACAAGCGACAGGATTAGTGTATCGGAATGATCGCATGTTGTTTTACCATATTGATCTGTGTCTTGGTTCAGTCTTTTCAATATCATGTCGAGTAATACCGTGTCTGTCATATGTTATGACAGTTTTGACGGAGGTGTATTATTTTTCGTCGATTACGGTACGGAGGTACGCGAAACGACGCGATCGAGTATCATTGCTGTCGACGCGCGATGGAGGACGATGCGAGTCGCGATGCAGAGTATCCGGAGGGATATGAGGATAGCAACTATGCTGACTACTACCAGTCGGAGATCGAGGGAACTGGCAACGCTTACGACGCTGCTGGGCAGCAGGAAGCTCGGGATCCGACCTACTACGATGCCTGGTATCAACAGCAAGGCGACAGCGACGCCTACCACCAGCAGGAAGGCCAAGAAGAGGCAGCTGCTGCTGCTACTAGCGATGTGTATGCCGCCGGATATGACTATGCCAATGGATACGACTACCAGCACGGCTACGACGCCACCGCTTATGACCCGACTACTAGCGGTGACGATCAATACTACGGCTACTACCCCGGTGGAGAGGGCAATGATGCAGAGCAACAGAGCTACGTAAATGCAGACCACCCACCCACGGAGCAGCAGTACGTGGATCAGGTCGCGCGTGACCAAGCTGCAGGCTACTATTACGACGAGGAAGGCAATCTTATCGACGGCTATGGAGGTAGTGAGTCGCCGACCAACGTGTTCAAGCAGGAGGCGTATTGGGAGCTGGAGGCGTACAACCAAACGGATACATCTTACACCGGAGAAGCCACCTCACCAGAGATAGAGGGGGAGAGTCCCCAAGACGAGTTGAGTGCCGAGGAACGAGGACGCGCAGAAGCGTCTCCCATCGAAACAGACAACGACGGACTCGAGAGCTCTCCCGGGCTTGAACAATCTCCTGGAAAAGTCAAGAACCCCGTCAAGGATGGAAGAGCCGTGTCTCCGTCAAGGAAAAAGGCGAGGTTTTTGCGCTCTTAGAGCTTGAGGATTCCGCGATCTCATGTTGGTATTGCCGTGCCAATGGAAGTGTAGAAATCGAAGAAGGAGCGCATGCAGCAGCGCCAGGCACTGCTCGAAAAGGAGGAGGAAGAGCGACTGAAGGCACAAGGCGACTTAGCGACAGCTGGAGGCACCGATAACAAGCCTGGTGAGGTCTCCAAAGCGGCCACGAAAGCCCCGACAAAGATATCGGGCTTCATCAACCGCGAGAAGACCAAGTTCCAGATGAGAGTGCGCATCGCCAAGGCCATCCGACGGAAGCGCATGCCAGTGCAGATTCGCATCCTAACAGCGGTAACGCCACCTCGACCATGGAGTTGATAAACACATCGTGGAGATACTGACCGTCGTGTGCTTCTGCTGCAGACGCGCAAGCACCTGACGCCCCTGGAAAAGTACTTTGACAGCTCCAGCATCGAGTGCGCTCTGTCGGATATCTTCTGGGCGTCCATGAAGGGGGATCTTAGACGAGTCAGACATCTCGTGGAAATTGAAGGCGAAAACGCGACGGACAGCACACTGGACCCGTGGAATGTATGGACAGACTCTCTTCCTCTCTACGTAGCTCTCTTTCTAATGCTCTGCTCTGCTCGTGCTCGGAACGTGCGAGCCTATACAGCTCCATCAGACGCCGCTGCACTGGTACGTTCTCAATTCTACGACGGGAGCGGACGAGTTTGGGGCCTCAAACAGCGCTTTTCCTTCACGTGTCGAGGGGTTTCAGGGCAGCCAAGGGCGGTTCGACGCCAGTGATCAACTACTTGCTGGCTGCTGGTGCCAGTCCACGAACTCTCGATGAGAACGGCAGCTTACCGCTGTAGGTGACGAACCTTTCCAAGGCAGGGCGGGTCAGTATTTCGAGCTCCATTGATCTTGTGTTTTGCATATTCGTAGACACCTCTCGTGCTGGGCTGGACATGTTGACGCGAGTCTGGTGCTGCTGCGCAGCTCCGACGTCAAGGACCTGTACGTCCAGGACTACGACGTACGCCGCATCCTGGATCTCTGCTCGGATGTCGAATTGGCTGGTGGATAAGATGCTGATTGACTCTTTTCCTTGGATGTTTCCACCTCAATAGGCAGCGATGTCTCCTCTGGACTGGGCGAACACCCGCGACCACACGAAGCTGCTCAAAGCGATCAAAATGGTACGTTCCACGACGGAAGACACCTGCTAGCGCAGGCTTCAGGAGCAGACAATCCGATTTTACTGACTCGGTTTGGCTGTCGTGGACCATTCCAGTACGAAGACTCGCTCTGGCTGCCGAAGTTCGTGGACGATCTCATCCGCGGCATCGTGCGCTACAAGATCAAGCTCTTCAAGGATCCTCCCAAGAAGCTTAGTCGGGCAGCAGCCAAAGCTGCCGCTGTTGATGCTGCTGCGACGGCCGGAGCACCTCCCATCCCAGGTCCAGCCACACCAGAGGCGGTCAAAACAGGGAAAAGCCCCGAAGATGGCACTTCACCGGTTGCTGATGGTTCTTCCGCGACCGTGACGCCACTGAAGCGCGTCAAAAGCGAGAAAGCGAAGCGGACACCCGGTCGCGGGGACCAAAAGGCAGCTCCAGCCACATCCTTGCGTTAATTGAGCAGAAGATAAAGCAATATACATGTTGCTTCGAACCCGTCACAATAGCCCCGACGCGTCCACGGAGGCGGTTGCCAGACGATGGAAGAGCGACTGCGGGTTCGCCGCCAACACCTTCGGGTCTCCACTCTCGGCCACACGCCCTCTGTCCAGCAGCAGCACACGATCACAGTGCATGATGGTCTGGATGCGGTGTGCTACAGTCAGTACTGTGGACGTCGCGAACTCCATCGCAATGGTCTACAAGTACATGCACAAAACATATCGTAAGTGGACGGTGGCTTGACTTTTCCACAGGCAAACACATCGAAGTTAACGGGAACGCACCTCGGAGATCACGCGCTCGGTCTCGTGATCGATGGAGGCTGTGGCTTCGTCGATGCAAAGCACCTTTGAAGGCCGCAGCAACGCACGCGCAATGCACAGCAGTTGGGCTTGCCCTTGGCTGAAGGTGGCCGTCTGCTCCTCGGCTCCGCCTTCAACAACTGCATTCAGTCCGCGATCCAGTTTGGCGACTGCATCCGCAAGACCGCCGCATTTACGGAGCGCTTCCCACAGCTGCTCGTCACCGAGAACTCCCATCGGATCCATATTGGAACGCACCGTGCCGGAGAAGAGCACCACATCTTGCGGGATGTATGTGAGTCGCGTACGCAGTTCTTGGAGACTAAGCGAGTCCAGCGGCACGCCGTCGATAGTGATACTGCCGCTACGTTCCCACGGAACAGCTCGGAAAAGCGCGTTCAGTAGCGTCGTCTTGCCTGCACCCGTTCGACCGCAGATCCCGAGTTTCTGACCGGCTGGGATCTCACACGTGATGTATTTGAGCGCTGGAGCCGCCTCAAGAGGCCCCACCCACTCCCACTCCGGATCTCCAAGGCTGACGTGACTCTCCCCACTTCGAGCTGATGAACCATAGGTCACTGTCAATGCTTTGGTCGCAATTTGACCGCGAGAAGGCCACGCCGACGGCATCGTTGCTTCGGTTCTCGCTGCCTTGGCGCCTGCTCTACCGACCGCCGTTTCTTCCGCTTCTAAGTCTGTGTACTCCTTCACACGCTCAACGGCAATCATCTGACGCTCCGTGTCCACGAAGCTGTTGAGAATCGCATTGAGTTTGCCCACGATCGGCAGTGCATACGTGAGCGTGAGCCCGAGAATGCCAGGGTTCACGGTGCCAGTGAGATGGAAATCTGCCACGGCGAACACCACAACGAAAGATGTAACGCACACACCGAGCAGGTCGAGCCGTAGACCAAACCAAGCGCCCGTCGTCGACCCGAGGAACGACACTCGTTGGCTGCGGTTCAGCCGCCTGCCGTAGCTATGAGCATACTGGCGCTCCTTTCGGGCGGCGCGGATGACACTGAGGCCATCCAGCGTGTCGGTGAACATAGCCAGCAGCGGAGATTGGGCCGCGGCGTCCAGTCGCTTGAGATGACGCGAACTCGGTCGGTAATCACGCTGCAAACAGAAGTACACGACACTCAGCGGCACGAGGAGCAGCAAGACCAGTCGGTTTCCGTAGAAGAGGATAGCCAGTGCGCCCAGAACGTCCGCTGCGTCCTTGAGGAAGATGTTGAGAATGAAGGGCAACGACTCGTCCACGGCGTACGTGTCACCGCTGAGTCTATTGAGTATGCGGCCGACGGGAGTGCGCTCGAAGAACCGGAGCGGCGCAGCGAACACGCTGGACACCAGTGTGGTATACGTGGCTCGCGCTGCACGCAGACCGCCGAAGGCGAAGAGGAACGACCGCAAGAACACGGCGCCGACATTGGCTCCAGCGATGTATAGCAGCACCGTCGCAAACTCGTGTGGCGTGATCGCGTGCTTGCCATTCGTGTAGACGGCGATCCACCAGTCGAGGGAGTTGCGGGAGACCTGCATGACTGCCACAGACAGTAAGATAGCGCCCGAGAGCGCCCAGCCGACGGCCAAGGCGTACGCCTTCCACACATGCCAATCCACCACTCCAGCTTCTCGATGCTCCTCCTCCTCCCGCTTGGTCACAGTCGCTGTCTCCTTCTTCTCCGAATCGCCGTCTTCTACTGAGGGAGCCGACACCTCCTTGCTCTCCTCTTCGTCTGTCTTTGAAACTGCGACAGCATCAGAACTGCTATCAGGCTCGCTTTGGCCCGGCGAGCTCTCCAACATGACCATCAAACGACTGGCTTCTCCAAGCAACTTCAGCGTTTCGAAAGTGCCTTGCTCAACGATGCGACCGCCATCCATCACAACGATTTGCACGTTGGCCGGCAAGAGCGGCAACAGGTGTAGCGAGTGTGTCACCAGCACCACGGCAGCGTCTGAGGGGAAGATATTAGACACTCCGGCGTCGGAAGAGAAACAGTTGCCGAGTACCTTACGAGCCGTGTTTGTGTCCAGGCCACTGAGCGGATCATCCAACAGGTATAGCCCCGCTCGCTGGTAGAGAGCGCGAGCGAGGCTGATCCTGGAGCGCTGACCGCCGCTGAAGTTGCTGCCACTTTCAGCCACATCGTACGGCGACCGCATATCCCGCAGGTCCTTGTCAAGCTCGCAAGCACTCAGGACATGTTCGTAGCGCTCGTGGTCAACCCGGTCGTCGTTGCCACCGGAATCTTCGTCTTCTTCACTGCAAAGCGTGATGTTGGCTTGCACACTCGCACGGAAAAGCCACGGGCTCTGCGGCGCATACGAGCAGCTTGATGACTGCTGCTGTCTACGAAACACGCCAGGAAGGGCATCTGCACTGGGCCGATGCGGCATTTCGCCGAGCAGAGCCTGCAGAAGGGACGACTTGCCCGCGCCAACGGGACCACACACCACGTACGTCGACCCTGCACGGAGGTCCAGCTGATCGATGCGCAGCACGAACGGCTGGGTCGCGAGCGGCACTGTCGACGAGGACCCCGTGGCATCGATCAGAAGAGGGGTCTCTGCGTCCGATTCCAGCGGAATCCCTTCCTCTTCACCCCCTTTAGGGCTTCTCGAGTCCCAGCCAAACTCGCAGTCGCGTATGCTTACAACGATTTCCGTTTCTACCTGCTGTCCAGCTGTAGCAGTAGAAGGAGCCTCGTAGCTGCTCCAGCCCTTGTCGTCAGCTTCAATGGCATTCTCAACGTCTTCTCTGTCGAAGAGGAACCCACGGATGCGCAACGCCGACACGCGGGCCTCGAGAAACCCGTTGATGATCCACGGGAAGTAATTCATGGGGAAGATGAGTCGGTCCAGCAATGCCACAGCAGTGAAGGCGTCTGCCGCTGATATGTCACGCCCAGAGAACACAGCAGTGACGAACACCGACGTCTGCACGATCACCGGAGTGGAGGCCCAGAAAAACACGCAGAACGCGTCCAAGTACTTGCGGACTTGCAGCCTCCCCATCTCCAGAGCACGGCGATCGCTCATGGCCTCCAGTCGAGCAGGTACCCAGCCCAGCAGCTTGAGTGTTCGAATCGCCTTGAGACTCTCGGCCGCGAGTCCAACGCGTTCATCACGAAAGTGCAGCATGTCAGCGGTCACTCGCTGGATTTTACGCCCCAACACTGTCTGCAACGGCAGCATGATGCCTAGTACAGCCACGCCCGCGACGAAGGCGACGGAGACCGCTTGACTCAACAGGATCAGAGCCACGGCGATCTCAGCTGGGATGAGCACCATGTCGAACACTGTCCCAGGCATGCCCACGATCCGACCGACGTCCACAGACAGCAAGTTCGTGATGCGTCCGAGTCCGCCAGCTTGACGCTTCCCTTGACCCGACAGACGCAATGTACGAGCGTAGATAGCAGACACAAGACCAGCGCGTAGACGCAGGTCGAAGCGCTTCCAAGCCAAATCGTACTGCGTACCGGAGACCGCTGAGAGGACGGATCGCCCTACCATAGCACCGGCGAGGCAGTAGCCTTTGGCGAGCGAAGGATGCGACGAACCGGCCCAGTCCAGGAAGAGCTTGAGAAGCAGTGGACTCGCGAGGCCAATGGCCTTGTTGGCGGCCGACCAGGCGCCAAACAGCAGCACTTCAGAGCCATAGAGACGTCGTGTGACGCGCAAGAACGATCGCTTCGAGGGGCCGTAGGTGTGGAATTCGTGCTGTAATTCCCGCTCGAAGCTCGTCGCGGCAGTGGAGGTTGTGTCGCGTAGTGGTAGATTAGGCACGTCATGCATCTCTAGCCGACGCTTCTTGCCCAATGCGATGAATGGCGAGATCCAGCTGTACGAGAGCTGTGAAAACCACCCGACGTGGTCCAACGGACTCACCATTGCCTCAGACTTTCCTTGCTTTTTCTCTTCTGGGCCTCTCAACGGGTCGATGGCTTCGGAACCGCTGCCATCTCCTGCACGACTAGACAGCAGAGATCGGAGCATTGCCAGGGCGGAAATGGCGACAGAGATCGCCGCTCTCCATCGAAGCAGCGCCGATATGAGAGAAGCCGATGGACTTGCGTCTTCAGAGGAGGAAAGAGCCACCGCCAGCTCCTCGAAGGCATTGCATACCACAAACAACTTGATCACATTGCCGCTCCGAACTCCTTGTGCTCGCTCCAGACAGAGCACCGTGGCGTAGAAGAACCAGACGGCAGCAGCCAGACTCGATCCAAGCATCTGCACACACAAGCAGACACATTGAGCGCCAATCAGTGGCCAAAGACAGCAACATCGAGCGCGGTGTGGCACAGAACACGATGTACCAAAGCAGCAGAGGAGCGCGTGGACGCCGCGACCGCCGCCAATACAGCGGCGATCACCGCTGCGATGGATGCTAGCAGTGCATGCAGCAGGAACAGCCAGGACGCAGAGGCATGACGCGAGGCGCGGGATCCACCTGCGAGCTGTAGGACGCGGCGCATGCACAGCAGCCCCAGCGCCAGCTGCGAGCCTTGAAGCGCCAGGAGCCGTGTACATTGTGGCGAAGACAGCGGCGCGCCGTTGAGGTGCACGCAGTAGAGCTGGTTGAACGCAGCGGCGGAGAGCGACGGCATGGCGTGCAGCCAGCCAGCCTGGAGATGGCGTGGGATCTGAGTCCAATCCACCGATGTCACTCTTGTGAGGACGGTGGTTGTCTCCCTCAAAATAATGACATCAGCAACTTCAAGGGTGTGTCAGTTCTGTATTTTTGTTGCTGCACCCAATTGGCCGGGTGCAGTAGACACGTATAGTATACATGTTCGGATAGTCGAGACGTACGAACCAGTATACGTCTGATCCTTTCTGCTGCATATTCGTTTGAGCCTCGTAGCCGCTCGAGCATGCTGGGGCATCGTGGTGGCTGCCACCGACGTAAATTAATAACGGTAGTCCATGGTTACATTACGCAAGCTACAACACTTGTACTGACAGGTTGACTTCTTCACTTGCTCCATCCCGTTGGCTGGTGCCTGCACTCGACACTCGACCGCAATATTAGCCTGCTCGTCGTTGCCGACAAGGTTGACTCTCCAGCTCAGCCCACGAGACCTCCTGACACTTTCACTGCCAGCCAAGCCTCGAACGGCCAAGTCAACACGGGTCTGGCGATAGCAGTGCGCGTCTGCATCGGAATTGCCGACGCGTAAATGCGCGTCCATCGTCTCAAGCACTTCCAACGCGCTTTGACTCGTCAGCTGGCTTGGCTGGAGCTTCCATTGTACCACGTGGTCTTGCACCACGAAGGCAAACCAGTCTGCGATCGACAGCTCGAGACGTTGGGGTTTCACGCGCGGTCGTACTCGATCGACGTCCGTGCCTTGTGCTCTTGGTCTTGATCCGCTCAATCCCCACATCCTGCTCCGCCAGCGATGCGAAGACACGCCGTGCTCGAAAAGAGCGCCAGCACATTGGCAGTCGACGTGTAGACCAGCACACCAATGAGCGTGAGGACCACGAGCCAGCCAGCCGAAGTGCTGTAGCCGCCGTAGTAGCGGAGTTGTTGCACCTCGAGCTTTTGACGGGGTAGCAGCCCCACAAACGCCAGACTCAGCAGCTGCAACGCCCAGGCGATCAGGTACGTGTACGTGACCTGCAGTCGAGTCGAGTCCGCGTCGGCATGCACGTCTTCGTCCGAGAGCGAGAAGTACGAGTCGACGGCCTTGTAGGCCGCAACGCCCAGTGGAATAGCCAAGTTGTGGAAGGTGATGATCAAGCCGTACGTCGTGCCTTCCAGTCCACGCGGCGCCAGCTCCACGATCGGGAAGAGAAACACGAGGAACCGCAGCGCTGCAGCCGGTGCCGCTAGCATCTGCATGTACAGCCAGAAGTACTGGTGCCTCGCCACATTGAAGATCGTACAGCCCACCGTGACGACATTGACGCCGACGATCCAGATCGTAGCCACGCAGAAGAGATGGCCCCAGCCACTTTGTAACAGATACTGCCGTGCGAACAGCAAGCCTGCAGTGAAGCACAACCCCCAGACTGCTATTGACACCGACTTGGAGAAGCTGTGCGCATCCGCCCAATTGGCTTCGACCGCCGCACTCGCACTCGAATCCACAGTTTGACAGAACGTGGCCACCAATTCGAACATGAGCACTTGCCACATCGCGCGACTCTGCACCAGCCGCCAGATCTGCTGACACCGGCCACGGAAGGTCAATGGCGGGCCCGGCGCCTCCACAAGTCGAGTAGTTGGCTCTGGATCCAGTTGATGGGATCCCAAATGACGCGGCGGCGTCATGGTGGACGAGCAGGTGGCAGCTCCACGATCCTCGTGCAGCAGCCAGACGGAGCCAATGAGCGGCACGAGCGCGCAGACGGCCAGTACCAACATGACCTGGTTGAAATCCAGCGAGAAGGAGAAGTTGCCGCCATATTCCGAGCCATTGAGGCCGACCGCCACGAAGAGATCCGCGACGACGACTCCGAGCATCCGTGACGCGTAAATGACCACCTGTGTGTGACCGCGCGCGCGCAAGGGTTCGCGTTGTGCATATTCGACCATCAGCCCGTCCGCAGCCACATTGGCCAGGAAGTACCCGACTGTAGCCAACGTAATCACCCCAGTATACGTCCAGCCAGTGCCCGCGCTGTCGACTGCAGGCATCCCCGTGGCTCCGAGATACAGCAGACTGCCCACACATAGCGTCCATCCGAGCACAAGGTAGGGTTTGCGTCGGTAGCCGCAGATCCGCACGCTGTCGGTTAAGAACCCGCCGAAAAACTTAAAGCTCCAGGCCCAGTTGAGAACTGTGTACGCCGCGCGGACATGGTCGGCATCCTGCTGCAAATAAGACCGCAGGAACGGCGGCAACGCGTTGTTCAGGCCGCCGTACAGCACGCCGATGACCGCGTAGTTGAGCAGCAGCCCCAGTGTGTTCCGAGTGAAGAGCGACACGCGGCCGCCCGGCCGCAAGGCGCCGTCCGCCTCCAACCCGTAGAAGCCGAACTCGCGCTGCTCGTCTCGGCCTCGCGGACCGCCCGGAGCCGCCCGCAACAGCAAGTGGTGGTCGGCTCCCAGTCGCAGCTCGGCCGGCAACGAGTCCAGGCTCAGAGACAGCGAGTCCGGCGACAGCGACATGGACAATGAGGACGACTTGAGCCAGATCGTGGACGACATGATGGGTTCACTCGCTCGCTCGCTTCGCTTCGTCTGGGTCTGGTTAGCTCGTCTGCCTCATCAACACCTCCGTGCACGGCTCGGGTCTTCTGGCTGCTGAGTTTCTTTCGAAGCCTTGGCGCGGTCTGACTTGATGGCGCTGCGGCCGCTGAGAAGCGACGACCTCTCTGGATGAGCCTAGCCACGGATGCGACGCGCCACGCTGGAGACCGACGACCACGGCGCTGACTGGCTGGCTGGCTGGCTGGCTGGCTTGAAGGGATATGGCGATCGGGTCGCGCGGACGAGCGGGCAACGGGCAACTTGAGCCAGCCTGCTGCCCCTCCCCTGGGTTCGCAGTCTGACTGGCAAACGGTAGTCGACGACTGATACGCGCCCCAGCTGTTGCACGGCTATTACCTGCGTGAATATATCCGAGTATGTAATACGTGATGATACGATGTGGGAGGTATTGATCATCGAATCTGGAAATCTCTGAAATGCATCACGAGGCTGTTGCGGCAGGACGAAATATCGAGATGAACAGGTATCGATTTGGCCGGGCTGGAGATGTGTAAGCACCCAACTTCGCCGTGTCGCACGACGGGACGCGTACCGTAAAGCGAGAAACGGCGAAAATCACTGTGCAACGACACGAAAATCGAAAGGACACGCAATTCTGGTGACGCCAAACGGGCAAGATGGGGCATCGCCAAGTGCCGGATCGGCGCACGGCCGTCGACCGATATATGCATCCCCACAGCTCGACCACCCACCCTGGACGGAGGCAACCAATAGCAATTACACACTCGCGAAACGTCCTCCAACACGTACAGAATCTATCAAGCACAAAGCAGGAACCAGTCAACACGAGGTCAAGCGGAACAGTCCGCCCTGCATCTGCTTCCACGGAAGTGGCGGGTCCTTGGTGATCGTCTGCTTTGAGCTCTCCCGCCGTTCTGTAGTTCACACCAAGCTGTTTGTAAACGTCGCCGAGCAAGCACATCGATCAAGGCGTCCAACGGATGCGTGGATAGCGCCCAGTCGTTTGGACGGTTTGGTTGCATCCAAAATCGAATTTTAAGGGCGTATCTTTCTGTCGAGGAACAGCACTGAGTTTTGCAGTTAACGGTACTATGTGCTCGCACACTTTTATGAAGCATACCACAATCAGAACCCATTGTGTGTATTACACAAAGTGTCACTATGCAGACCCGACTGCTGGGCAGCTGGCACTCAAGCGAGGGCGGATTGCTTCAGGCGAGAAGTTCCCAGACGAGCATTTCCATTTGGCGAGATGGCAACTCTAACCAAGCGGCGAGACGCGACGCGGCGACCGCGCAAGATGTGGTTCATCTGGGACCCGGCGGGGATCATCATCGCCTCGTTCGCGTGGTGCCTGATCTTCGGGTTGCTGCTGGCGGTGCTGACGTCCATTTCGCGCTGGGTGGGGCTGTTCTCGCTCCTCGGCTTCACGGAAAGCGTCTGGTTCACGGGTCTCTTCGGCATGTGCCTCTGGTGCCACATCGTGGTGCTAACCACCAACCCGGGCACGGTGCCCTCGAAGCTTCGTGGCATCCTCCCGAGTACGGAGTCAGGCGACCATCTCCGCGAGGAGAGCGATGATGATGATGAAGAGGAGATGGAAGAGGTGGAGATGCCGCTGCACGAATTTGAAGAATGCGAAGACGACGGCTCGCTGCTCGTGTTTTGCGACGAGTGCGAAATCTATCGTCCATCAAGGTGCGTTGGTTGCCGTGTGCTTGGCCAGTTTGGTTTGTCACTTCCAGAAATGAGTCTGTTATAGAATGCACTCACGCGGATGTGTCTGTGCTGATTCGTGCAGAGCGACGCATTGCCACACGTGCGAACGATGCGTCGTCCTCCAGGACCACCACTGGTATGAGGCGGACTCGCCTGTTCTCGCATGTGTATGTGCTTTGAGGCGTTATAACTGACACTTCGCCTTCATGTTGACTTGCTGTAGCCCCTGGGTCAACAATTGCGTCGGCATTGGAAACCACAAGGCCTTCCTCTTGCTATTGCTCTACGTGACGGCCACGAGCTTGCAGGCGGCTCTGCTGGTGATCACGCAGTACGCCTTGTGCGCGCGCGGCAAGTATTCGTGCGGCTTGCAGACGGATCAGTTCCCAGGACGCCTAGGCGGCTGGATCCTCGCGGCGGCGGCGGTGTTCGGGCTGTTCTGCTCGCTGATGCTGGTCATGGAGTTGTACAATATTTATCTGGACCCGCTCTTCACGCTGATCGCCGACCAGCTCGCCGCGCGCCGCGGTGGAGATAAGTCCAGCTCCACCATGGAGCGCCACCTGAGCGTGATTTGCGGCACGGACGGCATGCACACCTCGTGGCTCTTTCCTGTGCCGGAGAGACGTGCGTTGCACGACGTGGAGATCGTGCAGGGCTTCCGGTGCAATCCAGACGACGCTGGGATCTGCTGAGGCGAGAGTGCAGCCTGGCACCGCATAGAGAACGGTCGTTGGCATGCACTATCGCCAGAAACGTCCGCAGCGAGTAACGAGAAACACCCATAGCTAATATCAGTAACGTTGGAGCTCAGGTGCCGCGTTTTGACCGGCGAGAAGAGCACGTTACATGTCCAGACCCCAGTGACTGGGGTGCGAGCCAGTGATAACGGTAGAAGGTGGAGACTGCTGCTTGCATGCAACGCTCCCGAACCAGCGCAAGAGCCAACCTTCGCCTGAAGTGTCACTTCTGTAGCGGAACTTCAAATTGGGACCATAATCCTCGTTGGTCCTCCGCCCGAGATAAAAAAAAAAAAGCTGGTGCGTGATCCCTGTGCGACGATGGCGTTGACGCCACCGATCCTGGTCGTGTCAGCTGCAGGACCCGACCGCACCTTCGTGGTGAAGTTCATCCATCTTCGAGCTCACACGCGTCCATCCATTTTCGCTTGGCTCCGTGTCACGTATCATGCCACGGAATATCCCATCGCGCCATCCGCCTGTAAACAAACCAAGCCAAACTCACCAACGAGTCATCGGCTGCATGTTCCTGGCGATTTGTTTAGACAGGTTCAAACGAAAGATATCGGTCGAACTGGTTCGAAATCGGCGTAATTTACTTCCAAGCCGTTATATTGCGCTGCAGCAGGTTTGGCCTCCATTTCCATCCATTACGCAACGCACGGTTGTTGGAGGGGCTGGGGCTGGTACCGATGGCTTGCGGCCAATCCGAAAGGCAGGGATCGGTTATTGCGGCCATCGCCGACGTTTTCTGCCCCTTGGAGGCGAGGCGGTCACTGGACTTCATCTCCATCAGGCCGGCATGGAAAAGTTGGTGTATGCTCGTAGCGCTATGGGCACAGCCCATTGGTCAGCGGGATGCGAGAGCGTCCAGGGAGAGCGCAACCTTTTAGTGCAAGGTTCCGAATTAAATTATAACTCGCACCCAAGCGCGGAAGATACGTGACTGTGTAGCGCTACGGATACGTTATTGCGTCATATGTGCGTTGACCCAACATGGGGAAGATTGCGATGGAAGCGAATGAGAGGGGCGGCTGAGGTTGACGGCGTTTGGAGGTTTTCGCACGGCGGGACGGACCGTTTCTCCACGCGCGCGATCTCCCGTCGCAGGAAGTGGTGGCGCAATCTGCGAACGTAATCACGACCGGCGGGGGCCACCCATACACTCAGCTGGAGGGCAATCACCGCAAGATCGCCGACTCGCGGCCGCAGGAAGCGCGCGCTTCTATCCCTGCTATTCTCGATATGTAACGTGCGATTCTGTCGCAGAAGTCACCTTCCATGTGGTGGAACGCACTGTGATACTTTATATGTCGCAGATCTCGTGATCCGG
>MBAC02007080.1:0-11214 GCA_001712635.2 Nothophytophthora sp. Chile5
GTCTGTGTCTGTGTCTGTGTCTGTGTCTGTGTCTGTGTCTGTGTCTGTGTCTGTGTCTGTGTCTGTGTCTGTGTCTGTGTGGTAAGAAGAGGGAGCGTTTTGGTGGCATCTAGGAATCTACTAAATCCGGTAATTGCTCAATCTCTTTCATTTTTTCAGGACAACACCATGATGTCGGCTATGCGTGAACTTACATAGTTATCGCACAGCAACGCGGTACGCTCTCTCATTGGGGTTTCGACCTATATTTAGAAATTATATTCTTTATACTCGCAAGTGGTACTTGTTGCGGCACACAAAGTTTGTACAGCTGATGGTACTTTCTGAAATTTTCCTTGAAACAAAAAACATTTGGAAAGCGCTGAAACCATATCATCGAAGGCATGCTGTTGGCGCGCTTATACTAAGTAGGCAAGGGCATTAACATTTAGGCTTTCCTATGGCACTAATTGCATCGTTGCCAGGCAATTACTGGATACACTCAACTTTTCGATTTTCCCATTTTTGCCCCCTTCTTCAGGCATTGCCTGTTAAACACTATAAATCAAATATTTCAGTGTTAATCCGGATTTAGGTTCACTGTTGCAAAGAGGGACATCCCCCGAGGATGAAGCCCCTCCCCCTTCATTTTGAGCCCGCATAGGACAAAATTTACTTTGTGTTAAAAATAGTAATGCCGATTTGACAATTTATGGAATACAACAGCATTCGAGTGTTAATACGCCCCATAGAGGTGGTCTAAGTAGCCTATTGTATATAGTATACCCACGCCTGAAACGAAGTTGAACTGAACCTGAGTTCGCGAGGTTGTATTGGTTCGGTTGCCATCGCACTTAAACGAGAGAACCTCGTGAAACGGTCAAACTTTGATCGTTTCCAAGCGCTCCAATTCGTGAAAATATAATCTGTTTCGACTAAGTTCTCACAGCACCAGTGTGGCTTTAGAAAAGATCGCTCTTGCCCGCAGCGTTTCCAACATTATCCTACTGCTCGAGAGCCTCCCGCTACGTCTGGAGAAGCATGCTAATACGCTCACACTCTTCTTGGGTCTGCGCCAACGCAAGGATGCGAGTCACTTCCTCCTCTCGAGTCCCTTTTCCGGTTGTCTTCCACACTGGTTTTCTCCGACGTTATGCCGTGGACGGCTTTGAGGCGTTTTGTCACTCTCGGTGTTCTACCGCAATACAGCTGCAGGAACGGGGGCGCTGAACGGCAGATGTGATTACCAAGGCAAATCCACCCCAGAACTGCCGCTCCGTCCATCTCACACTGCACACGAACCCCCCAGTTGAAGATGAACGACCTCTTGGTCAGTCGTTGAGGGACCAGTCGGAAGCCCTCCGCCGGCCGATAGTTTTGTACAGCGGCTGATACGGCCGCTGGCACTTTGCCGACATTGGCCAGCGTTGAAGGAGCCACTGGTATCAGTGGTGGTTGTGGTGATTGAGGCTGCTGCGTCGCCACGGTGGACAATCCAAACCAACCGTTCTGGGGGGTTGCAAAACTCGATACCGCAGCCGCTGGTGGATAACCCTCCCATGCGTTCGGCTGAGCGGTATCAAATGGTTCATGCACCGGTGGTTGAGAGCTCGCAATGGCCACCGTTGGTCCATGCACGGTTGGAACTGCCGATGGCTGCGGAAAGAGCAAACAAGGGAATGGTCGTGACGTTGTCGGTGCACTGGTGGTTCATCCGATCTCACCATCGCCGGTGGCCTACTGCTGCGATCTGACGTAACACTAGACGAAAGACCGTCGCCATTACGCTGTCCGTCTGGACGTGGAAGATTGTTGGAAGGTAACACCACAGATTCGTGATCGTGCATGGTCAAGTTGGTTGGTCCGCGTTTTCAGATAGCTCGCGGTAGGAAGCGTACTGGCGTCGGCGCGACCTTGTTACGTCGAACGAGAAGGGAATGTAATCGTCGGTTGCTACGTTGATCGTGGTTTGGGCAGGCGCGAGCGACTTGCTCGAAGGTGTGGCTGTTGTGTTGTAGCAGATTGCAATATGAGTGCGTGACAGCGCGGCGAGGGAATAGCACAAGCGTCGCTTGCGCTGTTGGCGACGCATGCGGCTCTACAGGAGGGCGTCTGTGGCACGTCAGACTCAATTTCATCCAATAACAAGGCGCAAAAGCGATCTTTCATGCGAACTGGCACGGATGCAGCCAGCTCGACGTGCCTTTAACGAACCTGAAAAACCTGAACCTGCCAAAGTGCTCCCGTGCTTTCTTTATTTGAAGTCTGTATATCGATATACCGTGCTCCTTTGAAAGGTTGCATGTAACAGCGAGCTAAAAAGGAAAGTAATGTGGTTCGGTCTGCTCAGCTTCGTTACAGGCGTGAGTATACCCCCCTCCCGTTTCAATGGTACTCTTGATATTCTACATAATTGTTATTACACATGGGACATAATTGCTGCGGATGTTGCCTTCATTGAGGGCTTACTATTGAGCATATTGTAAGCTATTGGAGTGCACTTAAGCGTTCTCCTTCGCTTCACCCGCCTCATCGGTGTCGACAGTCATCGAAGCAGCTCTATTCTCGATATCCTCCATATTAACTTCTTCCTCGCGCGCATACAGCTCATCGATGGCGTCGGTCGTCCGTAGACGAGCGCGCAGAATTGCCAGAATCTTCGACTCTTCGAGTATGACGTACGTCCAGCTAGCCACGGGTTCATGTTATCTCCATGCTGAGAGCAGTAGGCTGGACCGAACATTGCACATACGTTGCGAGGGCTCGCAGGATGCAGGGCACCGTGGTAGGAGGTTCAAGTCGCTGTAGAGCAACACAGGTGGTAGAGACGTAATCTATGGGTTGGGGGAAGATGACAAACCGCAGAGGGAGACTTTGAAAAAAAAAAAAAGGGATCTTCATGGAATTTTGAAAGGTCGATGCGAAAGATCTCGGAATTTCGCAACAACAACAAAAAAGGTGACTTCCGCGGGAGGATCATCGGAGTACCCCCTCCGTTAGTCGGAAGTCTGGGCGCAGCTGGTGAGGCGGTTATCACATCACACGTTTTTGTGAAAACCACTCCACCACACCAGTCTATTGTGCGAAGGGCTCGATGGGGTGCGCTGCGGCTGTCTGCCAGCTATACTGGAGCCACTGTACGTCGCAAATGTACGCGCTACGTTTCATTTCGGTGCGGTAGAAGTTCTTCATGGCGTTGACAAAGCGGTTGGAGCATAACACATCGTACACGGATTCGGGAATAGCGAGCGATGTGGAAATAGCGCCAGCACCCTTAATACAGATGAAGCAACCATATTACATATCGCACATACCTTGGCAGTTCAATGAGCCCGGAGCCCATAGACACCATGATATCGCTTGACGTTTCGTCGGTTACACCTTCCGCGATGATGCGTGAGGAAGCGTGCTGAGCCAACTTCGCACGCTTCGCGTTTACAGCCGCCAGCATTTTCTTTACCAGCTTGTGCGGCACGACGAAGCAATGCTGCATGTTTTCGTCGCCATGCACGTCCTGCCCTTCAAAGCCGGTTGGACGACGACCATCAGCGATGAACAGATCGCTCATGATGACTGGGTATTGCACCAGTATATCGTTGACTTTGGCTATGGACGTATGCCATTGGCCCACTGCAGTATTTGGAGGAGCGTTATGGTAAACTCTGACGAGCACAACACGACAACAACTCGTGGCTTAGGATATCGAACAATTGGAACCGACTAGTTAAATAGACCACAAACGTACCCAATTAAATTTAATACATGACTGCTTCTGGTATCGTGTGGCCACTCTCTGTGTATCGCGGGCCCAGAACAGAAGAAAGTGCTCGCTGCAATAAGCGGTGATTGCTTTATGTCAACGATTCGAAAATGCGAGTGGGCATTGGAGGTACTGGTTCCCAACACTCTCACGGGCGTTCTCCATTTCCATTCGCGCCTCGAACGTTGCAATTCGCCTGATACGAGGTGTCCGGTCCACCATCGGATCTTGAGTTAGCTCCTCGTCTGTCGAATGGAGGATCAGCGTTTTTGCTTCACTTGGCACTTCTGACGACTCGCTGGGCATCCGCTACCTCGCGATGCGTCTTCCCTTTCCATTGCCACATCACGCATAATGCTTCCTTTTGAGAGCAGGGGGCTTTGGAGACATCATCGGTATCCTCCCCCTCTTCTATATCTGCCACATGATCCTGGTCTGCGCATTGTTACGTATTGCAAATCCAAAGGGCAGAAGTAAACACAAATATCTGCGCCATACGACATCCCAAAAATAAAACCCAGTAGTGCACCCTTAACATAGGCAAACGTACGCGCAGCACGTGATTCAGCAGTTGACCTAACAAGCTTGTTTCCGCGTGCTCCATCTCCCTTGGCATCTACAACACCACCCAATAATTGCACGCAATGGCAGAAGTCGACTCGGCGAACCTTGAGCCTTCAAATCAAATGCAAACTCACGTACCGCGCTTGAATAGATGGGGGGGGGGGAGACTCTTCGCTGTCAAATAGCTCGTCAAGTGGTTCCTCCTCGCCGAGTAGCTTGTCGGGTGATTCCTCGTCATTCTCGGTCGGGACGAAATTTTCGTCGCAGTCGTTGTCGTTGCCCGAAGTGTCAGATGACGGCGTCGTTTTATCTGGAGCAAAATTCCGCAAAAAGGAAGCATTGTTAGGACCCCCACCCCTTCTGCATACACACGCGTCCTCCGCACGCACTCTCGATCTGCTCCTCAGCTGCTTCCTTCATCTCGTGCACGTAGCGAGCTTCTACCGCCGTTTCCCGTTTCAATTTATCGGTCGTTTCTTTTTGTCGGAACCCCTTATTCTTTCTTGAATTTTTCAACTTGTGGATTTTCCGATTGTTAGCGAAAACACAAAAGGGCGCTTTACTTGCTAGCACATCATTAATTGTACATTTTATGCTAATTCCTTTAGTTGAAGGGATCACTTCGCGAGGTTACATGGTAACGTGTCAGGGTTGTGAGGATAATAGTATCTTCTGCTGCTTTTACTTGTAATTGCCGACGAAAAAATGGCTGTCGAATCCACGTTCTCGTCGACACTACCTTCCAGCACCCAAAGCTTTCCTTCTCGCTTAGCCAGAGCCATTATCTGACCGCGTTAATTCGCCAAAATGCACTGTTTCGCATCAAATCGGCAAGTCACCCATGTTCCCCCAACTCAGTTACTGACAGCAAGTTCCGCTTCAGTCCTGAGATGCAGTGTACTTCCTGAAGCAGTACGGTTCGCTGTGTGCTGCCGTTACCGACGCGTAGGAGACAACTACCCTTCATCGTAGCCGATATTTCCTCGCCATTTGCCACAGTAATCATCATGTTGGATGGCTCTTTTCCAAAGAGGATGTCTGCATTCGAGCACAGATGGTGTATTGCGCCTGAGTCAATCAACCATTCGATTTGCCTCGTCGATGGCCTGTCAGCCGCACCTTCGGTCATCCAAAATCTCCGCGCTGTCGTCGCCATCAGTGTCCTGAGACTCCGCTTGATTGGCTCTTCGCACTTGATTGGCTGTTCCCGTGTTGTTGGAAGACGGAAATGCCAGCCAGCTCGACAATCAACTTGGGTGACAGGTTTCTGGCAAGAAATGGTTGGTCGTCTTGTGGTGTGGCCGACAATGATACCAGTGAATAACACAGACTAAGACGAGATGAGCTGCGCGGCTGGACGACCAAGATAAGCTGTGTGGCACCGACGACATCAGAGGGAGGTAAGCGCGGATAACACCAGCATGCATGTACAGGTGAAACTCGCTGAAGAAGCAAGGAGAAAAAGGAAGAAGGTTCATTGCTAGCGAGTGGCGAAGATGCCGACCTCATTTGAATTCACTTTCACATTTATATCAAACTGATCAAGTGTTCTCCACGTTCGGCAAGCAAGTTTATCTGCGCGGTTTGAAAGTTGCAACAGGCTCTGAACCCAACCGTATCCTGCTGAATACAAGCCTATGTCTCATGGGACAGCTCGACTTTACCGACCTTGGCAGTCGCCAAGCGATGCCGCCTACCGCGAGGGCAGAGCGAGAACGCCGCAAATCAATCGGCTACATACACTCGGAGCTTCGTGCTCATGGGGGGGGGGTTCACGACGCCAGCTAGGGAGCAACCCTTTGGCTCGTCGGAGAGCCACACGGGCTTCCGGACACCCGATGATGGTGGGACCAATACGTCTCCATCATCTCACCAGACGCCGATGCCGGATGAGGACATGATCGCAGTGCTGACTGCACGTCTCGAGGACGCCAGGATCTTAACCAACATCCAGAAAAAGCTCATCCATGAGCAGAAGGTGTTTGCCGCATCACGTGAAGTGTATGACGAGTGACGCGACAATGAAGCCGAGCAGAAGATGGCCGGTGTGCAACACGAGGATATCATGCAGTACGAGACTGTTGATGAGCGCTCCAGCGCCGTCGCTCATCAAAACACTGCTGACGAGCACACCAAACCCGTTGTGCAGGAGAAAACTGCCGAAGAGCATACGCGAGTCGCAAACAACGCCCCGAAGTTAAAGGACATTCGCTGCCGACGTTTTGCTGGAAAGGAGGAGTGTCCTGGACTGGGAGCTGGGCTAGAAGACTTCCTGAACGAGTTTGAGAGCGCTGTCCGGATGGAGAAGCAGCTCAACGACCCAACGTGAGCTACTGAACTGAAGGCTTCCGTTCTGAGGACATTCCTGGAAGGCTTAGCTGGCAGAGCGTATCATGCCTTTGCTGGCAAACGTGAGGTCACCTACGAAGAGTTGACCGCTCATTTGGCGCAAGAGTTTGGCTGCCACCTCAGTCAATACGAGCTCGTAAAGATACTCAACACCAACAAACGGCAAGGGGACTATCTCAAGTTCATTGCGCGTCTCATGGAAGGAGACCGCTCTCGTCTGTTGCTGGAGACTGTGAGCAACTATGCCTGTCCGGAGTTGCAGTCGACTCTGCTCAGCACGATTAACGTCAACAGCGCCAGCTATTGACGGGAATTGGACAAGGTAATGGTGTTGCTTATCCGCTTGAAAGGGGATGGTAGACGTGTTGGTCAGCCTAAGAAAGGCGGTGGGCGAGGAAGCGGGGACGGTTCGCAACAGCAATAGCAGCGCAAAAATAATGTGAGAAGCACGGGAGGTCAGAAGCCGGAAACCCAGCAACAACAACATCAGACAAGTAAACATAATGCCAGTCAGCAGCGTTAAGGCAACCAACAACAAGGAAGCGCGCAGGCAAACTCCAGTGAAAGGGCCTTCACGTGCTGGGTGTGTGGTGAACGAGGTCACAGAGCCTTCCAGTGTTCTCAGCGTGCAAAACTCCAACAACACGGGAACAGCCAATCAAGTGCGAAGAGCCAATCAAGCGGAGTCTCAGGACACTGATGGCGACGACAGCGCGGAGATTTTGAATGACCGAAGGTGCGGCTGACAAGCCATCGACGAGGCAAATCGAATGGTTGATTGACTCAGGCGCAATACACCATCTGTGCTCGAATGCAGACATCCTCTTTGGAAAAGAGCCATCCAACATGATGATTACTGTGGCAAATGGCGAGGAAATATCGGCTACGATGAAGGGTAGTTGTCTCCTACGCGTCGGTAACGGCAGCACACAGCGAACCGTACTGCTTCAGGAAGTACACTGCATCCCAGGACTGAAGCGGAACTTGCTGTCAGTACCTGAGTTGGGGGAACATGGGTGACTTGCCGATTTGATGCGAAACAGTGCATTTTGGCGAATTAACGCGGTCAGATAATGGCTCTGGCTAAGCGAGAAGGAAAGCTTTGGGTGCTGGAAGGTAGTGTCGACGAGAACGTGGATTCGACAGCCATGCTCGCAAACATGAAGAAATCGACACTTCAGCAGTGGCATGAGAGTCTGGGGCATGCGAACTTTCAAGGCCTGCTACGAATGCACACGAAGGGATTGGCAGACTACATGCTAGTACTATCGAAGAAGCCGTGATTCTGTCTGCCGTGCGCGGAGGCCGAGCAAACCAAGCGCAAGCAGCCAATATCTGACACTTCGGAGTCAGCGCCTACGAATGAGATTGGTGCAGTGCTTTGGTGTGGACCTAAAGACGCACATCAAACTCGATCGAAACGGAAACAAGCACTTGCTCACCATTGTGGATTATGAATCGAGCTACAACCGGGTCTATTTACTGAAAACGAAGAACGAGGCTGCAAATTGGCTCATGGACTTCGTGCCCGAGGTTCAGTGTCAGGATGATGTCACGGTGAAGGTGATCCGAAGCGATGGAGGTGTATATATATATATTTATATATGTGTGTGTGTGTGGGGGGGGGGGGGGGGGGGGNCGAGAGTTCAGTGCTTTCCTCCAGCGATACGGCATCCGACAGCAGATGACGCTGCCTGCGAACTGGGAAAATATTAGTTCCGAGTACAAACCGGATGACTTCCGAGTACAGCGCGATTTAGGATGACTTCCGAGTACAAATAACAGAACTGATGAAAGTCGGGATGGAAATCGAGTACATGTATTAAATGGGCAATTGGCAGGCCTAGCCAAGGCCTCGAGATGTCATTAGAGTCGTGCTGTGATCGCACGTGTGGTCACTCAGGAGTGTTGGTGATGTTGAGACCGAGGGAGTCACTCAAAGCGATGGCGTCGACGAGCTTTTCACACTCCATCGTCTTGATGTCACCTTCGGTGGTGCTTACAGTGTTCCAATCCCAGAGTGGCGAATCGCACTGACCACGCGTACCGGCCGTCATTTTTATGCCAGCCGACGATTCTACCGACTTGGTATTCCTTGGTCGTCACACCATCTTCGATGAAGGCGAACTCGTGCATGATGGACCAATGGAGACAGGAACCAGGGGTCTTGGTCAGAATCCGTGTGAGGTTCTCGACGCTGAAGAAGTGATCGTCAGAGCTATCTCGAGCGAGAGCACCTCGCGGCTTCGACGGGCGGCCCGGAGGTTGACGGACGGGCAAGGTCCTCAACGCGCCGTCGAGACTGAGCTTGTCGAGAAGAGCGAGCGTTGTGATGATGTGCTCGCAGATCCAACCGCTCTGACGGAACCCGGTGCAGTCACACATGTAACCACTTCGAATGATCTCGACCTAGCACATCATTTTATCATACCCGATTAGGAACTCCGTGGGCAAGGCAGAAAAGTAACATACCTGATCACTGCGCCATATCGGTTGATGGCTGAATGGCTCGTGGGCACAATCACGAATGGAGACAGCGTGAAGCGACAGATACAAACGTGGAGCGTCCGCTGCGGGATT
Source organism: Nothophytophthora sp. Chile5 (assembly GCA_001712635.2). Taxonomy (NCBI): domain Eukaryota; phylum Oomycota; class Peronosporomycetes; order Peronosporales; family Peronosporaceae; genus Nothophytophthora; species Nothophytophthora sp. Chile5. The sequence continues at coordinate 9,233 of MBAC02007080.1, forward strand.
GCCGGCGACGAGCTTCCCGTTCAGCGCTGCCGTGTGCTTCACTCGTGCAGCCGTCACCTGGAGACCGCTGCTGGCCTTGAACGCGTTCACCATGTAGTCGGTGGCGTTGAACACGACCGCGCGGAGTTCGCGAGAGTTCGGCCGACGAAGTCGCATGAAGTTCTGTCGCTCGATCAGAATAGTTTTCGCTCGAACAAAGTAGTCGGACGCGATCGTTCCTGTGATCAAGGGGAGGGTTAGAAGCGATAGGTTGGGAGTCGCTAGGTTTACTTACCTTCCGTATAGTGGTGAATAACCTCCGGGACCTCATCCATGGCCGCAAACTTAAGCACATTTGGAAGCGTTGAGTTGAGGACGGTTGACGTATTTACCGAAGGGTGTCCACCGCAGTTGCCTTGATAGCACGATGAACAGACTCGAGAGGGTCCTGCGATGGGAGGATCCCTGCTGCTTCACCAGCCACACCAACAAACCACGAGCCCCATGGAGCCGCCACGTAAACGTCCTCAAACCACTGCGCGTATTCACTCTCTTCATCCTCTTTCCACTTGGACACGAAGAGATCCACGAGAGCCTCGAACTGCTGCCGAATGCGAGCATCGTGCATCCACCTCAGGTGCGGATACACCACGTCCTCGTAGTACTTCTTGTCCTTGAGCAGCGCGACCTCCATCTTGTTCTTACGGACGAGATGGAGCCAGCAGTTAAGGAGCTGGATCTCTGGCCAAACCGACACAAACGCATCCGCAATGTAAGACGAGTGTGGTCCAAGCTCCCAAATCGTACCTCAAGGGTCGCTCCGAACAATGATTGGGCAAAATCCCGCGTGGTCGAGAACAATTCTCGGTTGGCTGCCTCATGCTCCGTGTGGACGAACATGAACGGCCATTGAACGAACTGCTTCCCGTACTTTCCGCGAGCCATCCTGGTCGTGTACGTGCCGAAATTTACCAATGTTCACCCGCCAAAATGGATTTTGTACGTGCCGTCAGTGGCAGCGAGAACACTGCCGCTCTGACCATTGATCGTCTTGAGCACGTTCATGAGGAAACGGCGGCTGGAGAAGACCCGAACGATGTTTCACCGCAATCACCGACCGCGTGTTCGAACACACGGAGCACGATCAACGCATCGAGGAGGTCCGCGACAGAGACGCCGAACTGTCTCGTGTCCTTAACCCCAAAGAACGCGCGCAGTTCTTCGCACATCTTGTCGCTGGCCCACTCAAGAAGTGCGACCAGCGTGCGAATGAGCAGCTTTACTAAATAATCGCAATTTGCGTTAGCCAAATCATTTTTCAAACCCGAAAAAAATCCACTTACCGTCGCCCATCTTGTTCAAGTATGCTGTACGATTCTTGAGCTGGAGAGCAGAAGGGATCAGATCCAAAACAACAAGGTTATCTTTGTGCTTTTCTACCGTCAGGCAAATGCACCTTTTCGGACCGGCGCCGCCACCAAGAATCGCATCGACCTCACGCTTGACGTGAATCGACACACCGTACGTGCCCTTGTTGGACTCGCTCACTGTGTGCACTCCACTTTCTTGCAGCGAGATCGATGATGACGCATCATCGCCCTCGAGCCACGCGAGCCGAATGCACTTGTTGCAGTGAAGGTGAGAGAAGAACCGGTAGACTAAGCTTTTCCCACGTGGGCCGTAGTTGAAGAGGAAGTGGCACGCTAGCCCATCGCTGAGCGTCATGACAGAGAGGGCATCCTCCTCGCTTGAGTGGGTGGACAACTCGTCATACCAGCGACAGCAAACGACTACAACCTCGTCTGGAGGGTCGATGTAACGGGGTTACACGGTCAATGACCCAAACGTAACTGGGTTACTTTATGTGTGGTCACAGAGACTGTATACGGAGGCTGTATACAGCTAGGCGGATATCGCTATACGCCCTGCGGGCCGGAAGTGTACACAATACACGTGGCGGGCAGGCGGTCAGTGACCAACATTCATGATTCCCCGAATCTGGA
>MBAC02007089.1:0-20547 GCA_001712635.2 Nothophytophthora sp. Chile5
GCTTCTCGCGCCAGCCGCAGATCTCCAACCCGCTCGTCACAAAGTCCTCGCTGTTCGAGAACGCGTCAATCTCCAGGAACGAGTCGCGCATGATGCGGAGACACACCGCCTCCTCCATGGGACGCCACGTCCGCGGAGCTTCCAGATCGTCATTCGCCGGATCCGACGACGTCTCCCTCTGCTCATGAAAAATCCCAAAACAACCCAAAACCCAAAATGAGTTTCCTTCCAGATTTTTGGCACCCGACGCCCCAAAATAACGGAAACGTTCCTCATAAAGAGGGGACAAGGTACACTTCCAAAATGGAAGAATGGAAGGAGGGGAGGACGTACATGATCGTACTCGAGCTGCAGCATGGAGTGGAAGAAATGGTGGTCGTCCAGCGATTTGCGCAGGCTGTGGTTGTGGTGCGTGAGGTGCGTGGCCTCCATGGCCAGCTGCGAGATCCGCTGCTGCGTGGGGTTCTCCAGCTTCATGCCTTCGCAAAGGGACTGGATGCGCACTTCCAGCGCCGTCACCGTCTCCTTCATGGTCATCATCGTGTGCTACGCAATGTGTCAAACAGTCACCACCACCGCAAAATAGACGCACAGTCGGTCAATCTCAAGCTGACTCAGCACCTCAACAATCCACCGTGAAAGATACAGAGTAGGCCTTTACCTCGCGCTTGTGACGACTCCGACGTTCGTAGCTGCGTAGCCGCGCCTTGGCGGCCGACGGGGGCGGTCGCTTGGGCTTTGACTCCTTGGGCTTTATTGACGGCTTGCGGCCGCGTCGCTTCTTGCCCGGCCCAGTCGCCAGCTCGCCGCGACAGCCTAGCGCCGGCAGTGGCGCGATCGCGGTCGACGGGAACAGCGCGTCCGCGTGCATGGAGGCCTCGGGCTCATCGTGCTCCATCATCATCATCATGACCTCGTCCGGCCCGCTCTCGGACAGCTCGCCGCTCACCAGGTCGTCGTCCAGCAGCGTCATCGCCATGTCGTCTCCGCTGTTGCTGTCGCCGCCCTGCTTGTTCTCCGCGTCGCCGTCATGTGCCAGACAGGCGCTCCAGAGCGAGTCCAGCTCCGACTCGGCGTCCTGGTCGGGCTCCTCGGCCTCGTCCGCCTCCGACAGCGTGCTGGGCATCATCATGGCCATCACCATGGCGCCGGCGTCCTCCTCCAGCTGGCCGAGCCCCAGATCGCCCACCTCGGCGTCCGCCGGCAGCAGGTCGTCGTCGCCCAGCATGAGGCCGCAGAGCTCCGAGGCCTGCGAGTCGTGCCGTAGCGCGTGCATGAGATCGATCATTGTGGCTGGAGTGGCCTGTCACGCGCGGCGGAAATCAGACTCTGCGCTGGTTGGTCGCAACCCCACAAGCCTGTCGCCTTGGCGGGTGATCCGATACTGAGCGGGTCTGGGGCCGACGAGCACAATCACTGTCGTCCTCGGCGACTCCAGCTCTGAGGCTGGATACTGAGAGCAAGTGAAAGGGAGGTGGTTACGGTACAGATGGGCGGCGAGAGAGAGAATGAGGGAGGGGTACACTCCCGCTCCGCTTATGCGGGTGCACGTACCGGTATCGGGCGGATGGCAGTCTGTCTGTTTGCCTGGTGTGTGGAGCAGGGCCCGCCGCGTCCCCAAGTTCAAGTTCCAAATTTAGTGAGTGCCTCTCTCCTCTTCTCTCGGTAAAGTTAAACTGGGCTCAGAACAACCTGACAGAAGGCGCCCATTTTCTGCGGGTTACGCAGGCGCCGATCCTGCTGGTGCGTCCGTTGAACCAAAGGGGAAACGGTGGCAGACGGCAAACAGGTGGCAAGCCGCCAAGCGCGAGGTATCAGAATAGACTGAGGGCGGGCGGAAGCGGGTCAGTTGGCACCAGTCGGAACAGAACGGTCTCGTTGTGGTGGTGGGTGGAGGAGGAGAGTGGGGTACGGTACCGGTGCGACGTCAGTCTGGGTGCGCAGTTCCTCCGGTGCCGTAACCCAATTCTACCCCCAAACTGGGGGTACACGCACGTTGGCCGAGGTTTTACTCTGCAAAACCTCGGAGAACTGGCTTATTTCGACGGTGACGGCGGTACAGTGTACCCCTTATGTCATGTCGCTTTCTTCCTTTGGAGCGGCAACTGTACTCAACCTCCTCGATTAAGTATCCGCCTCACCGTTCTTTTAGTTCAAGCTTGAACTCGCTGCGCCCGTCCTCCACACACCCATGCGCGATGACGCGACGCCATCAGGCTCATCCCTATTTAGTGTACCGTAATCTTGAAGATCTTCCGCGCCACACTAAGTTTCGCCTTCCTGACCATGTGGCCGTTAAAATCTCGCGCGTATCTTTACGGACGCCACGCACTTGCCTTCAGACGCTCAGATTTCACGGGAGGAGTCCGTCGAGGACTGGCTCGTCGCCGAGATGGCTGGTCGAGAAGCGGGGATCATGTGTTGGCGCGGATCCAGGCCCTGGACACCTCTTCGCGCGACAACGCGGGCCCAAATCAGCCATCCAGGGGTCGTGGCCCAACAGTCGCTGCTGATGGCCAGACTGGCTGGCCCCACCATGGGTTGCCTCATGTTGAAGCTCAACATGCGCCGAGAAGAAAACCAGAGATTTGTGCGGCAGATCTGTTAAAAAGGTTGCGTTTCCACGCGCAATTCGCCGCCAGCTGCTGGGCGGCTTTGGCGTTACGGTCGCGCCGACGGATGGAGGCGTCAACTTTTGGTGGGAATACTGCGCCACAACGGCGAAAATGAAAAAAATCTTGGGCCGCTTGACTGCAATGTGCCCGCTTTTCTCTGGTGGGGCGCTGCACAGCTGCGGCTCTGTAAACTAGCGCTGCGAGAGAAAGCAAACGAATCAGCACTGGTTTTGCGAGAGATGGCGGTGCTTGGGTGCCGCATGCGCTGAGTCAGAATAGTCCATGCACGTTTTGAAGGTCGTTGAGGACCTGGCCAAAATGCAGAGCCAGGCAGAACACCATGGCCAACGACTAAAGCTTGGGGTCTCAACCAAACACGAAGACACCGGACAATCCATGCATGCGGGGGCGACTGGCCGGCCTTTCTCTTATTTGCCATCACCTGAGCCGACATTCTGGTGTTGGAGCGCACTTTCACCAGCCTCCGGCGCTGCTAAGTATCCGATAGGCGTCCAACGTGTCAGTTCGGTCTCGTTTGATTGTTGGGCATCTGGGCGAGTCCAACGTAAAAGACCCGAAGTATCAATCAAGCATGCAGCTGGTGGAGCAGTGGCGGGCGGCGCGCGAAGGCACCAGTAATACCACGGGCCAGTTCATCCAGGCCGTGCTGGTGCCGCCCTTCCAGAGCGCTTTGGTACAAAATGGGTTCCGGAATCCGGACAACTGCCTCGCTCCCTCGACTCTGTGATATCTGAGCTTGGGCTCAACTCGAGTGATGTGACGTCCATGTCAGGTGAGCTTTGTGGCGTGCGTGTGGGACTTCGCGGCGGAGACCGCGCACCCTGCGCGCTGTAGCGCCTCAGCAACCGGAAGTTGGCGCACAGTGCTGCTCCTCCTGCCGCAGCTGGCGACACTGGTCGCCTACGCGTGCCAGTTCTTGCTGAGCTTCAAAAGACGCATCCACATGCTCGTACGTAAACCACTCTGCATGGCTGGGAGAGACGTGGCTGGGCAGATTGGGGTTTGCTTCTGCACTTTGAAGGATCCGAGCGGAACCTACGCGTAGCAGGCTGAAGCACGACGCAGAAATGGAAGAGTGAAGTCGTCAATGGGAATTTGTCCCCACAGATTACGGCCACGGGATCCTCTTCAAGGCTTCAACCAGACCGCTTGAACTAGCGCCGATTCGGCACAGATAGCTGCAGAAAGAGCTGCTGCTTCTTCTTTTCCCTCTGCCCAGTCAGTTCGCAGTCAAGTCCGCCCTCGCCACTCAGCGAGCACCCCCCCCCCCCCCCCCCCCCCCCCCCCCCCTCCGTCGTCTCGACGCTTGACCTTTGGTTGTCGATTGTGCTTACATGTACTGGTACCGGGTGCACAGGTGGCGATGAGCGTGGTCGTGCTGCTTCCCGTGGGTGTCGTCGCACTCATCCACTCCGGCTTCCGAATGGGCATCGGCCTCTGTTGCTGCAGTCGCACGCTATGGTGCGGCAGCGCTTCGCTTCGCTTTTGCACTGCTCGAAGCACCATTTGCCCTCTCGCTTGAGCTCTTGGTCACATGCTTCTGCTCTCCCTTGACGCTTGTGTGCATGATTTAACAGCCCCATCACGCTCCCGGCCGAGTCTTCACCCGACACCGCTGCTTGTGGTCTCGTCCTCAGCAACTGGTACGGTGGCCCCAAACTGCTTTGGCACAAACCGTTGATGACCGTCGCCGTTCAAACACTGACGTATGCGCGAGGCCCAATCCCGTACTGTAGTTACATGGCCTTCATCCGGAAAATCGCCCACTTCTACGGCACAGCAGGCTTGGTGACGCCCATGGTATCACTCGTCCCACCTCGTTTTCCATGCTTGAGTCTGCGCTCGGATGAAGTCGAATGTGAACGGATACTGTAGAGTAACCCGGCTGCTTCGATATTTCCATGCTTGTCTGATATCGCAAGCTGGTCATCTGATCGCAACGACGTTGTCATCGCCACGTCTTCGGTCTTGACAGGCAACTCTGGTCTTCGCCACGCTGTCAAGCGCCACCAGCCAGCACAACGCACGCGATCACTGTCGACGCTTCCTCGCCAAGACACGTCACCAATAACTCGGCTCGCCTGGTCTCTCGCATTCTCCCGCCTGGTCTCCAAATGCAAGTACCATACACGCACCACGACTTCCCAGACCGGCGCGCTTCCACCGTCAACAGATAATACCGTAATAGGAAAGCAGTCTTACTCCGTTAAGGAACCTACCTCTTGTGTCGTTGGCTTGCCGCCAGTAAGTTGCTGATGAATCAGTGGCGGGAGTCGTCAATCGCTCGCCAATAAATGATCCGGAGCTCAGAGAAGTTCCATATCCTCCTTCACCTTCCCATCTTCAGCTGCAGTCGGTACCGCGCTCGTCGAAGTGGAGATTGGCATGCCTAGCGCCAAGCCTGCTGCTTCCGTGGACGGGATTCCTTCTCCAACCTTTGCAGCCGTGTCACCTCCTGTAGCAAGCGTCAGCCCATCGAAGCCAAGCTTGGACAGCGTCTTGTCCATTCGCTGGCGCTGACGGTTGCGCGAGCGCTTCTTGGCGTCCTTCTTCTTCTTGTCTTCGACCTCGTAGATGGTGCGGTACATCTCCTTGGACACCTTCTCCTTCAGCAGCGCGAAGTACACGCCGCCGGTGGTTCGGCGCCGCGGCTTCATCTCGTTCGAAGCCTCGTCCACCACGAAGAAGCGCTCGGGTTTGCCGCTCGCCAGCGCGTTCACCTGCTGGCCGCCCTCCTGTTCGAGACGCAACGTCTCCTTCAGCAGTTGCCAGGCCTGCTTCGGACCCACGTGCTTCACCACGCGGTGCAGCAGCGCCTGCTTGGGCTCGTTAAGCATCTCGGCCAGCTGCCGCGGCATGTCCTTAGTCAACGGCTTCTTCAAGTTGCAGCGTCGGAGCTTCGGGGTGCCGTCGTTACCGCCGTTGGTGGCATTGGGATGGCGACGCTTGCCGTTGTTGCCTTTGCGTCGCTGCTTCTGGTGGCGCAGGCCGCTGCCATGATGATGATCGCGCTGTAGTTGCTTCTCCGGTGTCCCCACAGCCAACGCCGCAGGCGCAGGAACGGCAGCAGAACGAGGCGCCAAGCCTTGCATGTCCGCCATATTCATTGGCAAGATCTATTCTCGTTTAACCGGCAGCATTCGTTGGCGGGAACGACAACCTCGCGCGGAAACTTCAGCAGCTCCACGAGCCGTTTTAAGCCAATCCAGCATCAGACAAGATTCTCTATTTCGACCAATCGGCATCAGTTAAAGGTCAAACAACCTGCGTGAATTAATATTGAAGCGAAATGAGTGCGGGTATTGAAGATAACAAATGCATAGGAGTATACAGGTCATGATATGTTATAAAATATGCAAAGGATTCTTGCCTCGATCCGATAGAACGGGATATGCAATTACGCAGGACTTCAATCTGTCCGCCCTTGAAGGTTGAAGTCGGCATGGATGCGGACGGAGTGAAGTTGCACTTCCGAAAAGCCGCGCATGTGCGTGCGCCAGCATCAACATCAGCTGCATGGCTGAGATTCTCCATTAGTCGCTCTGTGATCCATGCGTGCGGGGCTGCATCGGCATCGTGACTGCATGAAGAAGAGCAAGCCATGGGTTAGGTGGATAGCGAGGGAAACGGCGGACTCCAAGGAACCGGTGCGTACCAGTGCGCGCATCAGCTCCTGCTCACGTTGCTGTAGCCGCTGCACCTGCTCCTGTAACAGCAGAACCATGCGCGCATCACTGCCGTCGTCGGGGCCGGTGGGACTCTCCTCCTCTTGCCGTTGGATCTGCAGATGCAGCGCTGGTAGTAGCTGCTTCATGATGACCGTACGCTGCATCAACGTTTTGCTGTTGTCTACCTGAAGGGAGATCAGCTGCGTTTCCGTCGGGTCTATCGGCGATGCAGGTGTGGTTAGTTGATAAAGCGGCGTCCAAGTCTGCTGCTCTCCTGCTTCAGAGTCAGACGAGACCGCGGCCAACCCCACGTTCTCGTGCACTTCTTGGTGGCTCGCAATCACGGGCTCCGTCCTCCTCGACGGCATATAATAACCGTAGCGGGGTGGAATAACCTCCGAGTCTGAATCAGACGGCGAGAAGGTTTCCTCATTCATCGGCGCCTCCCAGTCACGTGACACATTCCACGCGGTTGTACTGGGTTCCTCATCGTCGTCGACTACGATCCGGAGTTTGGCTCGTCGTTCCTCTCTTTGCGCCTGCCATCTCCGTTTACGCGAGTGTGTCTGCTGGAAATGCCGTTCGTCCTGCGACTGTTGCTCCGTAGCTGCTGACTCAGCACCGCTGTCACTAGATGACGCAGGCGTGTCGTCCTCCTGTCGCATCGCACTTCCAGCAGCGTGGATGTCAGAAGATCGAGGCTGAACTGACTCTGGAGATGAAGGCACGACGGCGCTCTCGCCTTCTGTCGACGCTGGCAACTCGCGCAAACGCAATTTCTTCCGCTCCCTGGAGGCCTTCGCCCTCTGCTGCCGCTTGAACCGGATCGCTCGTCGTGCTCGTCGTTTCTCCGCCTCCGCTGCGGCCTGCCGCTTCGCGCGAAGCTTCTTCTGACGCCGTAACCGAAACGCATTATTCGAGACCACCATCGACCCCACAGCATTCTCCGCTACGGACGTAGCAGCAGATTGGGACAACGGCGACTTGGAGGTCGACGAAGTGGCCGCCTCGAGCGAAAGCCGTCGCTGAAGCAGCTTGGCTCGATACCACAGCTCAGCGTCCGAGTCGGAGTCTTCCTCATCGGATTCCAGCTCCTCCTTGATCCGTTCGAGCCAGCGAATCGTGCGCGGCGGTGCAGACTTGGCCAGCGGAGCGCTTCGCGCCATCTTCGTCAATCAATTTCTGAACCAGATCACGCTGGCGGAAAGGCTTCCCAAACGATACCGAATACCGGTATTCAATGTTTAGGTTTGAAAAACAGATCATACCGGATTTCCATACCGCATCCAACTGGAAAAATCAACGCTTCAACCACCACAAAACCCTTCTTCCTCAAAACACCTTGACATATCAACGTCATACAGCTTTAGGTTTAATCCCCCGATAACCATCCGTTGATACACGCGCAAATGTGGGCGGTTCGCGTGCGTCGCGGCGCCTTGACGCGGGCCTCGCGCCGCTTCGCGTCCTCCCCATCGTCCCCCGCGGCGCCCTGCGCCTTGCGGTCGGTGTTGTGGGCCCCCACGGAGAAGGAGGTGCCCGCAGACGCGGCGATTCCCAGCCACCAGCTGCTGGTGCGCGGCGGCTTCATTCGCAAGAGCGGCCACGGCGTCTTCGCGCTGCTCCCGCTCGGGCGGCGCGTTGTATCGCGACTGGAGGCGCTGATTGACGAGGAGATGTTGCGCGTGGGTGGCAACCGCGTGGATCTGCCCGTGCTCATCCCCTCCGAGTTGTGGCAGCAGTCGGGACGGTGGCAGACCCGCGGCCCGGAGCTCATGACGCTCACAGACCGTCGAGAAGACGTCCACGCACTGGCGCCGACGCACGAGGAGAGCATCACAAGCCTCATCGCGGCGAATTACAGTACTACGGAGGCGGCGGAGACCTCCTTGCGTGTGTATCAGATCGGCCGCAAGTTCCGGGACGAGATCCGCCCACGCTTCGGCTTGCTACGTGCCCGAGAGTTCGTGATGAAGGACATGTATTCCTTCGACGCGACGTTCGACGGTGCATTGAAGACCTATCAGGACGTCACGGGAGCCTACGAGCGTATCCTACGCACACGCCTGAAGCTGCCGGTCAAGCGGGTGGAAGCCGACTCCGGCAACATCGGCGGCAACTTGTCGCACGAGTTCCACGTGTTGGCCGACATTGGTGAAGACGCCATCCTGTCCTGCGCGTCGGTCGACTGCGACTACGCCGCCAATGTGGAGAAGGCCGAGGGGTTGTTGCCATCTTCAGGTCCTGCGTCGACTGGCCAGAGTGATGAGACGGCGGCTGAGGTCGACGGCATCCTTGCGCAGCTCAAGGAGCAACTGAGTTCAGGCGACCGACAGGTTTGGGAGACGATTCTGGAGCTTCAAGAGGCTGCTGGAACGCAGGGCTTCGCTATCAAGTTGCTGCAAGAACTGAAGGAGAGTGACGAGACATTTGAGGCTGAGGACGCGTCGCCACGCCGACTGGCGCTTTGCTTCACTCGTCAGGACCGCGAGATAAATGAACTAGCGGTTAAGCCGTTCTTCGATGGAAACGAAGGCGAGGTCATCCAGAACCACACGAAGATCGTCGAGATACTGACCGCGAGGTCCCAGGCCACAGAGCTCCGCGTCCTTCTGGATGACTCGCTAAAGCATGAAGTCGACGCTACCCCGGCTGTCAAGGCACTGTGTGAAGCTGTAGCGAGTTTGGCCGAGCAACAGGAACATACGAACGTGGCGTGGGGCCACTTTCGCCTGGCGCAAGCCGGAGACTGCTGCCCACGCTGCAATGGCGGTGACGCGGCGGTGCTTGAAGCCAAACGCGGTATTGAAGTGGGGCATGTGTTCTATCTGGGCCAGAAGTACTCGAAACCGTTCGGTGCTACCTACACGGACGCCAAGAACAACAAACATCCGTTCGAAATGGGCTGCTACGGTCTGGGCGTCACGCGCCTCATCGCCGCAGCCGTCGAGGTCTCTCATGACGATCACGGCATCGTGTGGCCCACGGAGATCGCGCCCTTCAAGGTGCTGGTCATGTCAATCGGCAGCAAGAAACAGGAGGACGTCATCTCCCAAACGGCTTGGCGGTTGGCCGGTGACCTGGCGTCCGGTGAAGTGGCTGGACTCGGGCGGGATGACGTGCTACTGGACGATCGCTGGCGAGAGAGTCCCGGCTCCAAACTGGCCGAGTCCGAGCTCATCGGCTATCCGTACCGCATCGTTGTGGGCAAACGATTCGTGAAGGAAGGACTGGTGGAAGTGCAGGTGCGAGCCACACTGGATAAGGTCTTCTTGCCACCGGACGAACTGCCTGCCTTCTTCTCGGAACGCGTTGCGCTCGGGGTGTTATGATACGGCAGTGTGGTCGCAAAGTAGAGAAAGACGAGTAGTGGATGGGGAATTGTGCTTCTCGGAATGAAATTCCTCTTCTATGGACAACTCAGATGTGAAAACGACGTGGACAATGGGAGAAACATGCTACGCTCTTGTCACCAGCTCGAACAGGACGATTTACTGGCGAAGGCGACGCTTGCAGCTGCTGCCTTTGCTGGGGAAGGTGGGCTCTGGGGTCGACGAGGAAGCCGAGGCCTCGCTGCCAGACACCTTGCTGCCGTCGGTCTGGCCCTTGCCGCCAGATGCCGGAGTGTCCGCCGCGCCACTGCTCTCGTTGGCCGTGGTGTCGTCGGTCGAGCTGCCGTCGCGGTTGTCCGTCTGCTTTCCGCTCGGAATAGTCGAGTCGCTGCCCTCATCCGTGGCGTTGGAACCCTCGGCTTCGCTGCCATCGTCGGAGCCACCCGGGAGTTCGATTGGCTCGTCACACGGAGCGGAAGCGCTGCCTTTATCCGTGGTGGAAGACCCCTCCACCTGGCTGCCAGTCTCGCTCGTCGGGATGGCGTCGCCCTTGCCCTGACTGCCATCCGCCTCGCCACCTGCCGAACTGGTGCTGCCGCCTGGAAGCTCAATGGGCTCGTCACACGGAGCTGAAGCCGAAGCGCTGCCTACATCCAGACCCGTGGATCCGTCAGTCTCGGGAACGGTGTCGCCCTTGCCAGCAGGCACCGAGTCGCTGCCTTCGTCCATAGCACTGGAGCCCTCAACTTGACTGCCGGTTTCGCTGGGGAAGGTGACGTCGCCGCCCTTGCCCGAAGGCACCGAGTTGCTCCCTTCGTCCAGTCCAGAAGAGCCGCTCGGTGTCGGGAACGTGTCGCCCTTGCCAGAAGGACTCGCGTCGCTACCCTCATCCAGACCGGTGGATCCCTCGCCCTGGCTGCCGGTCGGCACGTCGAAAGCGCTGCCGGATCCGCTAGTAGTTGGGATTAGTCCCCCCTTGCCGGAAGGCACCGAGTTGCTGCCCTCATCAATAGCACTGGATCCTTCAACCTGGCTACCGGTCTCGCTCGTCGTGGCCGTGTCACCCTTGTCAGGGAACGGCGTCGAAGTGGAGTCACTGCCTTCATCCAAACCAGTAGATCCTTCAGTCTCAGAGCCGCTTGAGCTCGGGATGAGCGCTCCCTTGCCCTTGGGGACCGAATCGCTGCCCTCATCAATCGCCGACGACCCATCCACCGAAGACCCGGCGCCAGGTACCTGAGCGTCACCACTGGGCAGAGAGCCTTCGTTGGAGAAACCACTGGTCGAGCCTTCCGGGAACGCAGGCGTCTCCGTAGCGGTCGCTTCACTGCCGTCATAGCTGCCGGTCGGGAGCGATCCTCCAGCCGAGGTTGGCGTGGCGGTGGTCACTGTGGGCGTCAACGTTTGCGACTGCACAGGCGAATCCTCCGACGCAGTGGCCGTTTGCGGCGGCATGGTGAAGCCATTGCCCTGTTCGAGGCCGGCGGCGCCGTTCATGGCCACAGCGACCGCGACGATCAGCGACAGCGACTTCCAGGAAAACATGATTGAATGGGTTGCGATGTGTTGAATGGAGGAGCTGATGCCTTGGTAAATTGAATAATGAGCAGCTTTGGGCAGCGACAATCGACCAGAGTGAGCTCCATGCAACGAGGACGAGGCTGCCAGGCGTGGCTATAGAGGAAGAGGTCGACACGTTGGCAGAGCGTGCCGGTAGGCGGTGAAGGTCTCCGCTCGAACCTTCCTGGACTCCGCATGGCTACGCTGTTTATTCCGCTGTCCGAGGCAGATGGAGCTGCGTTTGTCGATGAAAGCACAGCGTTTGGGCGGAAGAGGCCAAGTGCTTGTGGCCGTATGGTACGGTATCGACGCACGGAGGCCGTACGATCAGGCGAGGCGTGCGTGGCATCTGCTCGAGCGCCACCCCACGAAGTCGCAGCAGGCACGAGGCAGCCGAAACTGCGGCGCAATCTGTAGGGAGATCTGGCTGGCTTCTAAATGTGAAATAGCGCAGCTGGCGTTGACGAACGCAAATCATGAGTGCCAGACCCGAAATGCTGGGCGAGCAGGATCGTATGGTGACTGGCCTATCGACTCCACTGGATCGTCGGTCCTGAACGCAAACAAAATGCTATGCTACAGATTGGACAAGGGTGAAAAGGCATTTTGTTGGGCTCGTTACGTGTGCAGGCCACGCTCACTCGAATGAGGAGGGTGCTGGGTCCTCTTTCTATACTTCTCCTATGCATCACTCTACGCCCGTAGGCGGAAACTCCATCTAAATCTTGTAAACAAACGCTTCAATCCTGCAGAGAACCTCGCCGCTCTACTGGCGAAGACGACGCCAACCAGCGCCACTGGGGGAGGTTTCGGTCGCGTCCGAAGCTGACGTGACGCCCCACCCGCTGCCATCAATGTCTGTGGGGTCCTTGGTCGAACTGCCACTGGAACTCTCGCCCACCTGGCTGTTATCACCGCTGGAAGGGTCGCTGTCGCCCTGGAGCACCGAAGTCAAGTCGCTACCATTGTTTGGGTCGGTGGAGCCGTCAACGACACTCCCATCTTCCTCGAAGAAGGTCGTGCTACCGTCCGGCAGTTCAGTCGGCTCATAGCAAGGAGATGGAGGGGAAGCGCTGCTCTGTCCCGGGTCAGTCGAACCATCGGCCTGGCTGTCAGTGTCACTTAAGGTGGAGGAGTTGTTGCCATCTCCCGACCAAGACGGCTCGTTGTATGCACTGCCCAAACTAGTGGGAGCTGGGGACATGTCGCTCTGACCCGTAGGGCCCGACTCGCTGCTGGCATCGGTGTAGGTGTCACTGTCGCCGTCGAGTTGACTGCACGGTGTCATGTTGGAGTCGCTCCCGTCAGCAAACGACGACGATCCATCAACTGAAGACCCGGCGCTGGGCGGCAAAGTGTCGTCGCTTGGCTCGGAGCCGTCGCTGGAGACTCCACTCATCGAGCTCCCCTGGGATTCAGGGTACTCGGTGGCGCTCCCTTCGCTTCCATCTGACCCGTAAGTCGAGAACGAGCCGTCGCCCGAGACCCCACTCATCGAACTCCCCTGGGATGCAGGGGGTTCGGTGGCGTTCCCTTCGCTCCCGTCCGACCCATAATCCGAGAACGAGCCGTCGCCGGAGGTCGGTGCGGTGGCGGCTGACTGTGCTTGCTCGGGCGAGTCGTTGCCTGGCTCGAGACCCACGACGACGTTCAGGGCCACGGTGGCCACAACGAGTAGCGAGAGACACTTCCAGGTCAACATCGTGTGGAGGTCGAAGGAGGTGGTGCTGCTGAAGGCTTGGCGAATTGAATAATGAGACTTTTAGATCGTCAGCGCCGCCAACCGACTCAGCGATCAAAGAGACGTGCTGCTTCAACAGAAGCCGAAGCCAAACAGCGAGGAAGTGCAGGTCATTCGGCGATGGAAGACCGCTCTTCAGCGTTACTTGGTTGCCTATGTGGCGAGCGGACAGCAATAATGATCGAACGAATGCTAACGAGAGAGAGAGAGAAGCCCAGGCACATCGAATAACACACGAGCTCACCAACGTGCGATCGAATGGGCACTACATGTGGAAGCACCGCGTCAGCTCTCAAGGTTCCGCGCGAACGCCGCAAATCAGAGGAAGCGACGATCGTCTTGACGCTAATATACCTGTGATAGTGTTGAAGCTACGTTCGAGGGGCTTCGAGATCATCTGCAGTCCACGAGCTGCCGCACATCAAAGCGTGGCCTTCATGCTTCCACGTGCGCTAGAACCGATCTACGGAATCCGCTCGATCAATCGTAAAGCTCAGAAGCTCGGGAGTACGTCAATTCGATGTTGACCCATCGTCGCCGACTCAACAGCAAGTGGAATTCTAAAAACGCAGCTATCACATCGGAAGGGCTGGATGCCGCATGCAGAACAGATTGGAAGATGATTGTGGTGTTATTGCACGTTCTACATGCAGTCGAAGGCCGTCGATCGACCTTCGTACATTACTCTTCTACTATAGACACTTGCTTTCCTCGAAAACGACACTACACAACAGGTCATTGGACTCCTGACCCAAGCCACTTTACTGGCGCAGACGACGGCCGCGGACCTTGCAGCCGCCGGAAGGCGTGGTCGAGTCGCCGCCTGTCGACGCGTCGTCTCCGGTGCTGCTGCGGTCCTGCTGGTCGTCCGTCGCCGAGGAGCCCTCAGTAGCGCTGCCGGCGTCGCTCGTCGGAAGGCCGCCCTTGCCCGGGGTCGAGTCGCTACCTTCGTCGATAGCGGAGGCACCCGAGACGTCGCTGCCTTCGTCGATCGCCGAGGAGTCCGACACGTCGCTGGCGTCACCGCTGCTCGGGAAGCCACCCTTGCCGGATGGGACGTCGACGTAGCTGCTGTCACCGCTGGTCGGGAAGGTGTCGCCCCCGGCAGGGAGCGAGCCGCTGCCTCCGCTGATCGAAGAGCCGTCCCAGATCAGGCTGCCGTCGCCCGATGTGGTCGGGACGTCAATGAAGCTGCCTTCACTGCCGCTCGGGTAGCTGCCCGACGGGATGGCATTGCTGCCTTCGTCGATCGCTGACGAACCGTCCACTTGGCTGCCGTCAGCCTCGCCGCCCGTGGAGCTCGGCGAGCTGGGGGCATCGGTGGTGTCGTCATCGCCGTCGATCGGGTACTCCTCGCTGCCGCTGGCCTCGGCGGCCGAACTCTCGGTGGACGTGGGCGTGGCGGTGGTCACGCTGGGAGACTGCGACTGCACGGGCGAGTCGTCGGGAGACGTGGTGGTGGGCATGGTGGTCGTGAGGCCGCCGCCGTAGCCCTGCTCGAGACCCACGACGCCGTTCATGGCCACAGCGGCCGCGACGAGCAGAGAGAGAGACTTCCAGGACATCATCGCTGATGTTTTGTGTGGGTAGTTTGGGGAGATTTGAAGCTGGGAAGGCCGAGGCAAATTGAGGAATGAACCATTCGAGGCCCAGTCAACGGATCTGAACCGTCTTGGACGGTCACGTCAAGCAGGGACAAGCTCAGGCGGCGATCGCACCGCTAGCTGCTCGGAAGGCGGTGCGTGAGAGAGCGCTGGTTCGCTTAAGGTGTTCCTCGGACCCAGATGGCTACACATTTCGGATCGCGTCTGTGGCCATGGTGGACCAGCCGTCCAAGCCGGATTGGTGGGTGTATACATGTATACGTTCTCAGCGCGGCTGCTGTCTGGCTGCTGGCCGATCGGGTTCATCCGCACGCGCCGAAACTTCGTGGACGAAGGTGGCTTGACAGCTGCATCTGGGTCGCCGATCGAGTTGTTGAGGCCGTAAAGAGGCGAAGGCCCGGCTGGGTGAAGTGGAGTGTGTCTGGGTAGCGGCGTGTGGCTTTCTGCCTCACGCAACTGTCTGTGCCGGATTCTCTGATTATTTTAATATAACGCGGGTTGAAAGGGCACAGTTCAGGCGACGTGTCCTGTCCGAATAGTCGCACTAGCTATGATAGAACTCGGATTTGTTCCTGATGAGGCGTTTATATCAGGACGCATATTTCGATCAGCTGGTTTCGGAGCACATTTCCGTTTGCTGTTAGACATGGTCGCGAACGAAGAAAAAAAGAATGCATTTTTCTGAACCTCCCAGAGTTCAGTCGGCTTATCCGGACAGTTGACAGTCGTGTTCAGCGGAGTATCCAGCAAAACCAGGAACATTTCAGTATCCGGCCTGTCGTATACTCCAAGTATACAGATAGCGACGGAGCCTGTGGTGGGAGCGACACCCGGTCTCGGGACTTCGCACGTACGCCTGGCGACCTGGCGACCTGGCGCCGACTCCTCGCTGCCTCTCGAGCCCCTCCGCCAGCTGCTACGAGCTGGGCCAGTCGACGAGGATGCAGCCCAAGCACACGGGCCACGCAATAGGGATGTGCGGCCCACGAAACCTTTCTGCAAGATGCACGTTGCGCCAGTCGTTGACGCACGTGCATCAACGCTGGACACGTGTAGGCTGCCACATCCAGCAGCTGTCTCTGACACGATCTGCTTCCGCCCCGGAAGGTCAAAGGATGATGATCGAAGTAAAAACTGTATACGTGTATAGATGTATGTGTATACATGCACCTTCGTCACGAGTGGCATTGCTGTTGCGTCCGTGTCTTCTCGTCTGCAAATGCCGACGGCTGCTCTTCCCTGACGCCTCAACCTGGTCGAACTCGCAGGTTAACGCCTTATGAATGACTGCCCTCCGACTAAGCCGTACCTTCACATGACGATCGGGTAGGTGGTGGTGTAACGTCGGCGCTTGGGCGAGCCGTTGCCTTCCCGTGGAGCTCCTTTGCCGCTTCGTCCATTGCTGCTACTGCTTCGTGCGCCGCTCCCGTCCATGGGTTCGTGCACTGGAAGCACACGATAGAACCCACGGCGTGTGCTGAGGTACCGGCCGTTCTCCAGCAACACGCCATGTGTCAGGTACTGCACCGGCCAGAGGAACTGCTCCTGGCCCACAGTCTTCTCCAGACACGACGACGCACTGCCAATAGGTTCACTGCCGCCGCTTCTTACAATATGCTTGGCTCGGATCGGCACATCCAGCAGTTCCTCCAGTGGTAGGCGACTGTAGCCAGCGATCACTGCCTTCGCCGAGGAGAAGCCAGCAGTGGACGGTCGACTGGACGTCAAGCGCTCGCTTTCCTCCGTTGCATTGACTCCCACTGTAGTCGCCGCAGTCTTCGCGGCCGCATGACGCCGATACTCGTGGAGTAGATAGCGTATAGTCATGCCCAGCGCCACCGAAAGCAACGCGACCAGCAGCAGCTCGACTAGCGGCCAGTAGATCAGCCACAACACCAGGTTCCTCTCTCGACTAGACAGTGAGTATACCGCGTCTTCATAGGCGTTGCTGAGCGCCAGCCGACCAGGGAAGGCAGCAGCATCCACGACCCGCTGGTTTTCCATCTCGTGCTTCTGGGGCAGGACACTCAGCAGTCGATGGCGCAGCAGGAGGCCGGCGAGAGCGACAGCCGCTACCAGTTCACTGCTTGAAACGAAGGTGCGTGTGGCCAGCATGTAGGCTCGAGCTTCGTCAGTATACACGAGAACGTCCCACAATGTATACACCACTAGTAGCAGCAGCATCCACACGCGAATGGCCGAGAGCAGCGTGTTCACCACAGCGAAGGAGGACGCCGAGAACTCGTCGGCACTGAGCGCCCAGACCGCCGTGTGTGGCAGCAGCAACAGCCATGAAAGCAACGTCGACGCGAGTGTGAGAGCCGCTACCGAAGGACTGCGAGTTAGTATACACGCGAGCAGTGTCGTCCTCCCTTCGCCTTTGGTCAGATCGCTAAGCTCCTGTTTGGTAGGCGTTCGCAATAGCGGAGGGAGTACAACCCGATTCAGCAGCTCCGACGCACTCCAAGCGTGGAGTACAAGCAGCACCAGATCTGTAAGCACCAGCAGATTGTACAGGAAGCCTGAGCAGCTCAGGTTGAGCGCCGTGTGAATCGTCATGTGGCCTGGGAACGTCTTCAGCTGGAGATCGCTCGGGTTTGTGGCGCTGGGCGGATGATAGCGATACGTCCGCACGGCGTTCTGTCGGAAGATGAAGTGCACGTCCAATACATCCACATCGTCGACTGTGAGTCGCGTCTTGTCGAATTGCAGACTCGCGAAGGCCGTGGCGTGTTGGCCGACGAACACGACACTCTTCCCGGGTAAATTGGGGCTCGCGCAGCCAAATATGCGGCTTAGAGGCTGCTCCTGTTCTCGCTGAGGGTCATTAGCATCAGGGAGCTCGACGCCACTCACGCAGACCATGGCACTGAGCGGCTGGCTCTTGCCGATGACATCCAGCAGCTCCCGAAGCTCGCGTTCAGCCGCGGACATGGGCGCTGCCATCATAGAGCTGGCCACGTGTGGCGCTGCGAAGCGGTACTTGACCAGGAAGTTCGAGACCATTGCAGCTTGACACAGAGGCGGCCGCCTCGACACGTACAGAAGCTTACAGGCGGCCCAGGCCATGGCGTCGGCTCGCACGTCGCTAGTCAGCACCATCGTCTTGAACTGAGGCCGCGAGTCTTCGGTCAAGCCGTCGGCAGCGGAGCAATTGGCGGCCAACACATGGAGGAAGTGCGGATGGCCGCTGTCGCGTCTGCCGTCCCCGCCAAGTGCATGCAACTCGCTGCATGCGGCTCGGAAGGCGCGCCATCCGGTGGAGCTCTCGTCTGCAGATTGCTCAGCGCCAGGTGAAGGGGGATCCAGCAGATGCAATGAGGTTGTGGTGGCGAAGGCGTAGACGTCGCCTGGCCCGAGCCACTGCGTCTTGTACCACAGATCGCGCGCGTCCAGCGCCAGCAGCAACAGCAGCACCACCGCGTCCAGCAACACGCGAAGCTTCCAATGCATCGGGCGGGTAGATCTTCAGTGGCTTGTTGAGGCGCTTGAGAAGATGCGACTGGTCGCTTGGGCTCTTGATAAATAGATCTCTCTTGGCACGAAGGACCTGCAAAGCAGACAGACGCAAGAGTCCATGGCAAGAGGAAGGCGCAATGTATTCACACAGTCGCTGGGCCTAGAGAGCAAGAGCGCCGGGAGTGAGTAGGTAGGTCAGACTAGCGAGCGAGGCAGGGAGTGATAGAGAGCCAATCGACTGGCTTGACTGGCTGGAGGACGCCTTAAAGCAAGGCGCTCTCCCTGGTGGTGAGCAGCTCCAGCAGCCTCTTCATGGTCTCGGCTTGCTCCTCGCTCACCCGCGTCTGGCGCTCCAGCAGCGCAGACTGCTGCTCTAGCAGCGCCAAGATGCGGTCGCTCTTGGACTCGTGCTCCCGGTCCGCCTCGTCCTGCTGCATCGTCATGGCGGTCATGGCCGCCAACTGCTGCTGATACTGCTGCTGCAGTTGCAGCTCGTAGGCCGCTGACGTGGCTGTCGTCACTCCTTGTTGACGCTGGCTCGTGTGACTTGCAGGCACAGACGCCGTGCTACTGCCACCGACAGCTCCGGAGGCGACCGAGGTAGTCGCCGGCGGCTTCTCCTCCACCAACACGCCGGTCGACAGGTTGAAGCGCTTGCAGAAGTTGTAGTACCAGCCGTTGGAGGCTTGGAAGTCACCTAGTGCGTACTTCGGCACCAGCAGCTTGGCCTTCTCCTTCACGAGCGACGGAGGCACCGGCACCTTCCGGGCTTTGAGGCCGCGCACCCACTCGAACAGCTCGCGCTCAAACGGCACGCTAAGTACGTGCGACCCGCGCTTGCGGCCGTCTCGAGAGCCGGCGCTGCCGTAGCGGTAGCGCGCGCGCACCTCCGGACCCTTGAGCTTGAGCTTTTGGATGGCGGCGCGTGTGATGCCGTATCGCCGCGCGATCTCGGCGTTGGACATGCTGCCGCCGCTCTTCTCGAACAGCTCAAGGATCTCCAGCCGCTCGCGGTCGGTCAGTCGCTTGCCCGCACCGCGGCCTTTCTTCACAGCCGCTGGTGGCTGCGTAGCGAGCTCTGGAGCGGCAGCAGCGGCGGGAGAAACGGAGGAGTCCGGAAGGACCGGAACCCCCGCGTTGAGCGCGATTTGCGCCGGCTCTACGGCGCCGTTGACGCCCGACGACGGCGCATTCGACGCCGGAGGGAGAGGAGACGGCGATGGCACTTCGGGCGCTGGCGTTGGTGCGGCCTGGACGGACAGAGAGGCCGCGCCAGCGGCTATCGAAGCGGACGGAGCCGACGCATTCGAGGCGTCAGCGGGTGGAGGCATGTTGGCGTGGGGAACCAAAGGCGTGCTGGATTGAATAGGTATACGGCGTCCACTCAGATAAGTATACTGACAGCTCTCGGTATACCGGTTGAATACCCCGCAAACGGAATAAACCGGCCGGATCTGATTCAAATCGGTTCAACTGGGATGCGATGACAGAGTAACAGCCAATCCAATCGCCATATTCCTCCATCTATCATGTTTATTGGTTGTTAAGGCGTACTGTATCCCATATTAGCCAATCGGATCGAGTCATTCCCCTGGAATTCCACACAATTCCACGTTCAAGGCAAATCCCCCTTCCGAGCATCCACATCACCTCCGCCCTCTGCTTCGCTCCCCCTCGCTCCCGATGGGTTTCTGCGGCGAATGCGGCACGTATCTGCCCCCGGACCTGCAGGGCGCCTTCTGTCCGGAATGCGGTAGGTTCTCCTCGTCCTCCCCATGCCTCGCGCGCCACGTGCGTCGCTCTGTAGCCCGCACAACGTCCCTCTCATTGCTCTCTCCTCTTCTTCTCCTTTAGGTGCGGGGCTTGCGGCGGCGCCCGCGCCAACGCCAGCGCCAGCGCCGGAGCGTCACGTGTCCTTCGCTTCCCCCACTGCTGACGTCCAGGCGGCGCGGTCCTCGCGCGAGGCGGCGGAGCAGCGCGCGCTGGACGCTCGAGCGCACGCCGACGCGTCGCAACAAGAAGCGGCGGCCGCCATCGCGCAGTACGAGGCGCAGCAGCGCGCGCAGCTGGAGACGCAGGCCACGCGGGAGAGCGAGGCGCGCGCCGCGGCCGCCGAGAACGAGCGACGCGCCATCGACGCGCAGCGCGAGGAGGCGGCGCGCCGGCGAGAGGAGGCGGAGCGCACGGCGCAAGAGGCCCGCGAACGCGCTGAGGCCATGCGGCTGTCGGCGCAGACCGCCATCACGGAGTACGAGCTGCAGCAGCGCGCGGCGGTGGAGCGCGAGATCGCGCGCAAGCAGCAGGAGCTGGAGACGCAGCGGCAGGAGCATCTGCAGGTGGCGCAGGCGGCTCGCGCCCGCCGCGAAGAGGCCGAGCGTCAGGCCGAGGAGAAGCTGGCGCGTGCCGAGCGCCTGCGTGCGGAGGCGCAGGCGGCGCAGGCCGAGCTGAAGAAGCAGGAAGCCAAGCGGGCGGCCCGTGAACGGCAGCGCGAGGAAGATCGGCGCCTGCGGGAAGAAGCCACGAGACGGGAGGCCAACCGGCTGCAGG
>MBAC02007091.1:0-30460 GCA_001712635.2 Nothophytophthora sp. Chile5
CACGACCACCACACTGGTCAGCGGCGGCTCTGCGGCGATGGGGACGGCGTTGATGCTGCTCATGTTGCTGCGTTCTTGAGGTGAAAAGCTCCGATCGATTACTGACTGAAAATGGCCGGACAAGCGTATTCTCGACGATCTGATTGGTTCGTTTGCTCAATCTTCCACCAATCACGAAGCATTCGTGATATCTATTGACAGAAAATGGCACTTACTACTCGAACGTGCCACTTAGCGGTGTCCGTTTGCAAAGACTTCTTCAACATGAAGGTCGTTGCGGACCGCAGACTTCGGAAGACCTCGTGGCAATCCGGGTGCCTCCGTGACCTGTCAGTGACTTTGAGGTCCTCTCTGCTGCCAAGGCACTCCAAAAGATGAAGGTTTCGGGAGTGCGCATGCCGTCTCAAAGTTTGACCATTGCGGCGAGTCCGGGAACGCGTCGAGTCTGCGCACAGTTGTGGGAAGATCAGTTGAATTCGATTGTTTGTGGAGAAAAGAGCGTGTACGCGTAAGCGTCTGCATCAAAGCCGCCACCACCCTCCGGTGGGGTGACAATCCGTCACATGACGCTGGAGAACTGCGCAATCTCCGACGATACACGTTTCGCTTCGCATCGGCGTTCATTTTTGTGATCTTGGATGTTTTAGCATCTAGGATACAAAACGGCAGCTTGTCACCGAGCACCCAAGGAAGCCAAGTAACCTGGCGATCGTCAAGGTTTTGGTGGCAAACGGTTGCTTGAACTTGGTGACAACATCATTGCTAGCCCAAGAGACAAATTTCTCTTTCCTTTCGATCAAAATCGTCAATACTCGGCCAATTGAATTTAGTAGGTTTGCAGTACGGCATTCAACGAGGCGCCGATCAGCTTCGACACTGCCATTGCTGTTGAATTGAAGTTGCTCCAGTCAAATCATGCTCTACAACTGTATGGCAGTCGTGTTTACGGCATATGCGACATTCCGCATAACGTTTACCTCCACCTATTTGCTAGTCGACCCTCACGTGCGTGTTGCCCATTCTCTAGTCGACCTTGCCACGATCACAACGACGCTGCCTGACCCTCAGCCATTGTGCGCTTGTCACCATTCCTTCAAGGCGAAGGACCCCCTTCCTCTTGGTGATCATCGCTCGATCGCCAAGCGAAACATCCAGAGCACCTAAGCGACAAGGATTCGATCTCGTGAATTGCCGCACGCTCATCCTTGTCAAACGAATGGCGTCTTCCGATTGGCTCAGATACGATCATAAGCGTCCGTGAGACGCGAAAGCGAGCTAAAGTCCAGCTCCGATTGCGCGCCAGCGGTGCCGAGATTGCTCGTGGCGGCACCTCCATCTGCAGTCTCGGTCGATTGAGCGGCTGTAAGTCAGCGTCGAGCGACGGCGCGCAATCAGGCTTACGCGTGGCGACCGGGTGCCCATCTCATACGAAGAGGTACCTCACGAGGCGGCACCTCAAAAATCTGAGGTGTCACCTGCCGCCTCGCCGACCGTCCGACCCGCTCTCGTCATTCTGTCATTATCGCTTTTGCCACCCAAGGCACATAACTCCTTGTCCCATCCACCCAAGCCCCATCTATATCAACCATGAGTGGCGCAGAGACAGCATTCATGGTCTTGACCATCATCTCGTCGATCCTGGTGCGAATTTCGCCGTGGCCCGACTTCCGACGAGTCCACAAAGCGAAGGCGACGGGCGAGGTGGTCGTGTTGCCAGTGGTGGTGCTGTTCGTCAACTGCTACGTGTTGGTCTGGTACGGCTATCTCTCGGACGACATCTTCCCGCTGCTATCGACGTCGGTCTTCGGCCTGGTCACGTGCCTCTTCTTCCTCGCCGTCTTCTACCGCTGGACGGAGAACCGTCGCTCGGTGCATTACATCTGCCTAAGCGCGGTAGTGATTATCATCATCGTGACGATCTACGGCGTCCTGGGTGTGGTGGGCGCGACTGGCCAGTCCGAGTCGGGTGTGAGCTCGACTATGGGCGCCATCTCCATCGGCACGGCTATCGGGAACTACGGCTCGCCGTTGGCCACTATCAGAAGAGTCGTGACGAAGAAGTCGACGGCGTCCATGCCCTTCACCATGTCGCTCATGAACTTCTTCAACAGCGTGTGCTGGATCGTCTACGCCGTCATCATCTCCGACATGTTCGTGCTGATCCCTAATGTGGTTGGAGGCGTGCTCACCTCCATTCAGCTGGTTCTGTACGCTGTTTATCCGTCCAAGCCGAATGAAGAGACGCAATTGGCGTCCGTGATGATTGATCATACTGGATCTCTCTCTCGATATGAGCGTGAGGCCTCGCTCTCCGTGATTATCACTACGCCGGTCCAAGAAGGCGGAGTCGGTCGCAAGGACAGTCTCGACTTCGTGGCGCTGCGATCTCCAATGACACGTTATCCCTCCTCAGTCAGCCGACACTAAATTGTAGACAGCAATAGAACAAGTGGATCATGTAACTAAAATTCATCAACTTCTTTCTAAATGTGCGGAGTGTGACGTATCCGTTTGGCCCCCTGATCAGCAACAGGCAAGCTTCTATCATTTACGTATTTTGTCACGGAAGACCTTACGGAATTGCAGAGTACGTTCATGCTGCGAGACACGTTTTGGAGGCAATATATAAAATGTGGTGACATCGAGCCACCTGTATCCTCACCGAGCAAAGCTCCAACAGCAGCTTGAGGCGTAAGGCTCATAATTGCACGGCTTATTCCTCCTCGAGTGCCACGAAGGCAAACTTCAACTTGATCGTGTGATGTTCGCCACACCTCACACACATGATAACTTTCAGCAAATGCACACCGTGTTTTGAAGAACAAGCAAGCAAACGCATCGTCTATTGTCGTTGATTGGCGTAAATACAGTGCGAGCCTTCGTTTTGGGTAAGTTTTCAGCAACAGCGCATTTGGTTTCACAGGAATTCTACATATTTCCCACCAATCGGAGTGAAGCTTCCCGCTTGTCAAACGAGCAAATCCTTGGGATTGGCAGAAATGGCGTCTCAAGCGACGGATGAGACGCGAGCGCTTGCGCGCCACCAGCTCCGAGATTACGCCGGAGCAGTGACGAACTGACCATGCGCTGGCCAGGAGCCGCTCAAAGCGTCGATTTGCGCCATTCCACATGCGCTTCGGGTGGTCAAAGGCCGAGGGGATGCGCCTCTCACTGGTCCCACCGATCTCTACCCATCTTAATTGCGCTTGCAAGTCGCAAGACACCCGTCATTATCCATTGCGCCTCCTTGGACGCAAGTCGAGAGCTCCAGCCACCCGTATCGTCAGCTCAGAGCCCGACTACACAAAACCACACAATATGAGCGCCTTGGAGACGACGTTCCAGGTGCTGACGATCATCTCGTCGATCCTGGTGCGAATCTCGCCGTGGCCCGACTTCCAACGCGTCCTTAAAGCGAAAGCAACGGGCGAGGTAGCTGTCCTCCCGGTCGTGATGCTCTTCACCAACTGCGTCGTGCTGGTTTGGTACGGCTACCTCACGGACGACATCTTCCCGCTCTTCTCCACCGCCATCCTGGGGCTGCTCACATGTGCCGGATTCATCGCCATCTTCTACCGTTGGACTGACAACCGCCGAGCCGTACACAAGACCTGCTCGGCAGCTCTGCTCGTGATCGTACTCGTGTGTCTCTACGGCGTCCTCGGTGTTCTTGGAGTGACCGGCCAGTCGAACTCGTCGGTGGGAACAGCGATGGGTGCCATCTCCATCGGTACGGCTATTGGACTCTACGCGTCGCCGCTGGCCACGATCCGGAGGGTGATCCGCACCAAGTCCACGGCTTCCATGCCCTTCTTCCTCTGCCTCGCGAACTTCTTCAACAGCGTCTGCTGGATCATCTACGCCATTATAATCGTGGACATGTTCGTGCTGATCCCCAATGCCATCGGTGGTGTACTCACGGCGATCCAGTTGGTTTTGTATGCCATCTACCCGACCAAGAAGACCACGGAGGTGCTGCTGGACTCCGTCATGATCGACCACACTGGGACATTCTCTCGCTTCGAGCGTGAGGCCTCGCTGTCGGTGATCATCACTACGCCCGTCCAGGATGGAGGTCGTTTTGAACGTAAGAGCAGTCTGGACCGCAAGGACAGTCTCGACTTCGTGGCGTTACGCTCACCAGTGGCGCGCTGTCCGTCATCTGTAAGTCACCATTAGATTGGAACAGCGCTTGCTGATAGAGTGCAGCGTCAAGAACAGAATGCAGACCGCTTACTTATTATTCATGTAGCAGTTGCCCCCATTGCCATCTCTCGAATGCACAAGTAACGATGCAACTTGTGGGCCTCCAATTGTTTTACTTACGAATAAGGGAATGCATCGGTGTGTGCGAGTAAATCGTGTCGATCTCTCCACAGAGAGTGCACCATCGTAAACGGAGTGCTGGCAGCCAATCCGTCAACTGCGAGAGGGAGATATGGCTGAGAACGGGCTGTTCCATGTTGAAGTGGCGGCGTCGAGAGTTCTCAGCCAGATTGCGCGCCACTAAGTCGGAGATTGCGCGTGAGGCGGTAAGAAGCCGCGATTACGGACGGCCTTCAAACCGCAGCGTAGCAACGACTGCAGTTTCGAAGGCATTGTCGCCCCCATGCACGCTCGCACTTTGGGGAAGACTCGTCATTATCGATTGCGCCTCCAAGAACACAAGTCAGCAACAAGCAGACAATGAGCATCTTGGAAACGACATTCCAGGTGCTGTCCATTATCACGTCCATCTTCGTGCGGTTCTCGCCGTGGCCAGACTTCTACCGCGTGCACAAGCAGCAGACAACGGGCGACGTGGCCATCCTCCCGGTCGTGATGCTCTTCACCAACTGCGTCGTGCTGGTTTGGTACGGCTACCTCACCGCCGACATCTTCCCGCTCTTCTCCACAGCGATCCTTGGGCTATTCACATGTGCAGGCTTCGCCGCCATCTTCTATCGTTGGACCGACGACAAACACGAAGTGCACCAGATTTGCCTAATCGCGCTGCTTTTCATCCTACTCGTGACTGTCTACGGCGTCCTCGGGGTGCTGGGTATGACTGGACAGTCCGATTCAGCCGTGGCCACGGCTATGGGCGCCATCTCGATCGGCACTTCTATTGGGAACTTCGGGTCGCCGCTGGCCACTATTAGGAGAGTGGTGCACACCGAGTCGACAGCCTCCATGCCGTTCACTTTATGCCTCGCCAACTTCGTCAATAGCGTGGCCTGGACTGTATACGCTGTGATAATCTCGGATGTGTGGGTGTTGATCCCGAACGCGATGGGTGCCGTGCTCACGACGTTCCAGCTGGTTCTCTTCGTGATTTACCCGACCAAGAAATACACCGACGACGACGACGTAGTGATCGAATGTGCTGGTTCGGTTGCTTCAACTCGAACGCGAGGCTTCGCTTTCAGTGATTATCACGACCTCCATCCAGAGAGGAGGTAAAAGTACTTTCGATCGCAAGGATGGCCTCGGTTTCATTGCTCGGCTGTCACCTGTGATGCCACGAAGGTGTATGCATCTTCAACTACATCCAAACATCCAAGCAAAAAGCACAATCCCAATGGCCGGGAGGGGGGTCTGGAGAGGTAGCTTATACTCACTTGCATTGATATCTTGAGTTGGATCCACTACACCACGTCAAATGGACAGGTGGAGTTCTTGCGCTGGATGCAGTTGCGTTTGATTCACTTCGAAGGTTTCACAGCAAGTGCGTTGGATTATGGTGCTAGCAACGGGAACGTGAAGAAGATAAGCTGGTTCAAACCGAGCGATGCAGGTCCATTAGGAGGGCTAATTTGGCTGTATGATATTGCTTTGACTGTGTCTTGTCTTGTATCAATACGAACTCGTAGCGGTGTCAAAGGGACTTGCAGAGTTCGTATGGGCATCTGCTTCGCATCGCTCCGTAGACTGCTCTAGGCACGACATATTTCGGATGATTCTTCTTTCTTGACAGCTTCAGTGGAAGAAGCGTTGGATGCAGATGTCTTTGCAGAACATCCCAGCGGTCCTGGTTGTTACTGAACCGAAGCAATACTTGACCCTGCCTTCAAGTGGGGAATGCGAAACGATTCAATACTAGCTTGGAGCTATTGAATGTCACCACTGATGACGGGAATTTGATCGGATGATAGGAACCGGAGCGATGACGTTGCTGTTCATCGAAGAACTTCAATCGCCTCCATCAGTATATGACCAGTATTGACAATAGAAGTTACGACGGCTGTGGCTCGCCCCTCCGAGTTCGCGAGGACTGGCCGGCCGTGCAGCCTTCGAAGCTCAAGCCAGACGAAGTGTTGATGCGTACGGCGTACAGCGGTGTGTGTGCCATTCAGACATCCTGTTCTGGAAAGGTATCGCCACGTTGCCGGGTCGGAAGCTGCCGCTCGCCTGCCGCAGCACGGGAAACCGCCAGGAAGCTATCCAGCTCGCGACCGACGGCGCAGAGACCAACGACAGCATCGACCAGCTGGCCAACCTGCCCGAGGTGTTCTCGAACACGGAAACCGGGACGCTCTTCGGACGCACGGTTCTGGACTGCGAGTAGAGCGATAGATTCATCTAATAGCCACGAAAGACCAGAAATCGCTGCTCTGCTGATCTGGTAGTTGAACGAGTGGCTGTGCCTTAGTTGAGTTATATTGCTTTCTCTTCTGACCGAGTTCATACTGCTACCCCTGTCCTCCGTCTAGTACTCGGTGGGGTGCGCTGTCTCCGGAGGCGTGAGGTAGAAGGACGAGTTGATCTCCGCCAGCACCGTGCGCTCGCCCGAGGCCTGGTAGTTGCGGTGCAGCCAGTCCATGAGGTAGTAGTTGTACCGCTTGGCGAACACGATGACCTTCTCGCGGTGGATGAGCCGCGGGTAGAAGCGGAAGAACCACTGCAGGATCTCCACGTGCTCGAAGCGGCTCGCGTTCACTGCCGCGTCCATCGTGCAGCCTTCCGACCGCTTCGTGTGCAGAAACAGCAGCACTTCGAAGTGGCCGCCAGCCGCCGCCCTGTCCATCGCCGCCGTCGTGCAGCCTTCCGTCCGGTTCTTGTGCAGCCACTTGAGCGTGTCCAGCTTGCCGTTGGCCGCCGCGCCGTCCATCGCGGCTTCCGTGCAGCCTTCTTCGCGATTCGCCTGCAGCCACTTGACTATCCGAAGGTGGCCGCCCGCAGCGGCGCCGTCCATGGCGCGCACACTGCAGCCTTCGCTTCGATTCTCGTGCAGCCATTTTACCACTTCCAAGTGGCCGTTAGCAGCGGCAGAGTCCATGGCGGCGAACGTGCAGCCTTCCTGACGATGGGTGTGCAGGTATTGGACCATATCCAAGTGGCCGGCACCAGCAGCTCCATCCATCGCTGCTACGGTGCACCCCTCCTCTCGATGGCGATGTAGGAAGCGGACGACGTCCAGGTGGTTCCCACGGGCGGCGCTGTCCATTGCGTTGGTCGTACAGCCCCCTCCCGCTCCTCGGCTCTCTTTGGAGCTGCTGCTGCTACTGCTGCGACTACTAGTGCTCGTGGCTCCAGCGTTTGATCGGTACTTGTCCAGCCATCGGATCATCAGCAACTGGCCGTTGGCCGCCGCGTCGTCCATGGCGCGAGTCGTGCAGCCCTCTTTCCGATTTTTATGCAGCCACTGCACCACCGTCAAGTGGCCGTTCCTCGCCGCGCCGTCCATGGCGTCGGTCGTGCAGCCTTCATGGCGATGGGAATGCAGCCACTTGACCACTTCCAAGTGGCCGTTCGTCGCCGCGTCGTCCATAGCCACATGCGTCCCGGCGTGTTCTCGGCCTCGCCGATGATGCAGCCACTTGATCACATCCAGATGGCCGTTCGCAGCCGCGACGTCCATGGCTCGAGATGACGCCACGCCGATCCCCGACCTCTGCAGCCACTTGACCACTTTCAAATGGCCTTGAGCCGCCGCCACGTCGAGAGGAACACCTTCCAGGCGACAGAGATGGTGCTTATCCATCCACTTCAGCAAGTCCAAGTGGCCGCCCTCGGCAGCTTTCGTGGCTGCGCTGGACGACGCCTCCTGTCGGACTTCATGCAGCCATTGCACCAGCTCCAGATTCCCCCTGGCTGCTGCCAGATTCATGGCCTTCAGTCTGCTGGGCGGCTTCGTGTTCTCCTGCAGCCATCGCGCGACTTCGAAGTGGTTGCCTCCGACTGCGAACCGCAGTTCGTTGGCGCCCCAGAACACGTGATCGTGATGCTCGTGCAGCCAAACCAGCACCTGCAGTCGACCGTAGCGAGCCGCCTCTTCCACGGCTCGGGTGACCAATCCGCCTGGCTGGAAGCTCACGAGCCAGCGCACCATCTCCAGGTCCCCACGGGCGGCGGCATGCGCCATGGCGTTGGAGAACTGCGCCTGTTTGTAGAACGGATCCACGGTGATCATCCCGCCGGAACGCGCGGAGATGGCTCGTAGCAAACGCATCGAGCCAAACGCTGCTGCTTGGGTCATACTACAGGTCGGTGACGAGTCCAAGAAGGCTTCGATGCTCTCCCAGACATGCGGGAACGACGCCATGTCCGGTCGAGAGCGACGCACCACGCGCACGCACGTCAAGGGCCCGAGCCACGTGCCGCCCATCTCGGGAGCCTCCGTCGGGTTCTCCGGCGCCAACTCCGTCGGGGTTTCAGGCAGCGGCGTGGTCACCGCCGTCCCGAAGAGCGTCCGGGCGCGGGCCGACGTCTCCCACGGCGTCCAGATCTCCATTGTGTCTGATCCGAACGCGCTGAATGCAGAAATGGGAGCTTGGACTCAGCGGCAAAGGCGCGAAGACCGTCGGAGAGGGAGACCGCGGCGAGGGCGAGGGCCGAGCGAGCGCCAGCGCTTCCCGTAAGCCCAGCGAGGCGAGCACTGCAAGAGAAATGGCGCT
The DNA here is from genome assembly GCA_001712635.2 of Nothophytophthora sp. Chile5. Taxonomy (NCBI): domain Eukaryota; phylum Oomycota; class Peronosporomycetes; order Peronosporales; family Peronosporaceae; genus Nothophytophthora; species Nothophytophthora sp. Chile5. Next base: position 8,877 of record MBAC02007091.1, read on the forward strand.
CCGATGGGGCGAGCTGGGCAATGCGGTCGCCGGGTGAGGTGACGCAGGAAGCCGATGGCCGTGGGGCCAGATAGCGACAGACAGTGGCATGGCACCTGCGAAGCCTCGGCGCCAGCCGAAGGGGCATGGGCTATTGCCCAAATCTCGGTATACACGTGGATATACATCGGATTCCTGGGCAGGTGGTATTGATTGGGCATTTCAACTTGTGACCGGGAATATTGGGATATTGCAGCTGGTTGTGGTGGCAAGTCGCGACTGGAGGCTGAGCCAGCCAGATGGACGCGGAACTTGGCACTCCATGGGACAATGGGTGTTGCGTGTCGGGGGAGATACATTGCCTCGGCATGGGGTGTTCACGTAGATGTGACGTTGGAGGGGACGACCATCTCGCTTTCGATGACAATAGTATACGTTTCGTATGCATTTTGAGCCTGCACTTTTTGTTTCGAATTTGGCAAAGGCGAAAAATAGCACTCTCATCTTCGATATCTGGTTTTTCCGTAGCTGACGATCTCCTCCGCTAATATCGAGACACACCTGCGGAAATGCATATGGATGTGAAATCTGAATGATACGATACAGTGCAATTTCTTTGGAGAAGCCAATTAAAAATACCAGTTCTGGGCAGTAAACACATACACTCTGCCTTTCTCCAGCCCGACATGAACGTCTCGCTTGCTCTCTTCATGCTGAAGCTCCCGCTGTTATGTGGGCTGCTTGCCCCCCTTCTCGAACAGATTGGCCTCCGCGCCGCCACCTGCCAGCCATAGACGGCGTCCGTGGAATCCAGCAGCACTCCGGCCTCAATTCGAGCGGCGACGACGACACGCGAGATGGGGAAGCCCGGTCTTCTGATCAGTCCGCGTCGCTCCCTTCGACGCGATGATAAAGTGCCTGCAACACGCTGAACTCCTGGTCTCCGTGGCATTCTTTCCCGGTTCCAGCACGCGACAGTTCCAATCTGCAGCGTTTAACGCGTCCGGCAAGAGCGTGGACCGTTCGGGGTTCCGATGGGAGGTCTCGGTGGGCGTGAGACGCCCCGAGATCTGACACCATAATGGATTCACTCCGTTCGACTTGATTCGAGGCCAGCGTTTCGAAGACTTGGTGGGTTCCTGGAGATCACAATGCTCTTGGACAGTCCAAGCTGGAGATCACATTGCACAGCGTGGTGCGTTTTTCGCTGGTGGCGGCCGTGAATGTGCACTCCTTTGGTAGGTGCAAGCCCAACATCGAGTCTGGTCTCTGGAAGCTTTTGATCGGGATGGCCGGTCTCCGTTCTGTGCAACTAAAATGGCCAGACGGGCTCTGGTCGCCTGGTTGATCAGCTTCCCGAGAACCATCTCCTGCAGCAGTGCCGCTTAAGTGACACGTAGACCTTGCTGCGGCCACTGGTACGCTGCGAAGCGAAAGTAAAGAACGATGGAAGCACGAGAACGACACCTCAAGACCGTAGTGATAAGTACGGTTGGTCTGTAGGCTCCTCACGCTGTGTGGAGACCCCACGCGAATGACGACAGCAACGCGCGACGAGACTGTGTCACCCGAACGCTTCGCTTGGTTAATCTGTTCGGCTCGACTGCGATCTCACGACCAGTTGATCTGTGCGCTCTTCCACCTCCACCTCCACCTCCTCCAACTCATTCGGTCGTGCTCCTCCAAGAGATCCATCCACCCTATGGAAAAGTGTATGTGATGGTACGAGATCGCGACCATGAAAGGACGTGTATCTTCCAGCGTCGCACTGTTGCTGCCTTGGGTGCGGAACACTTCAACAAGGCGAAGCAAACGCGGGTTGTTTGTGTATTTGACTGTTGGTGGTAACATATCGCTTTCTATCACATGAACTATCTCTACTATCGGGTTTTGGTCACTGCTACCTTACGAGCTTGGAGAGCGTAGTGCCACGAAGCTCGGGCTCTTTCCACCGTCGGCGGCACTGTCCTGTCGACTGTTGCCACCTTCCTGAACTGGCGAATGGATCACAACGGACAGCGACGCTTGCTCACCGCAAGCTGAGCCGCCCCTCGTGCCCGTACGAGGGTCTTCAATCGTCGCGGAGATGACCTGCCCTTCGGTCGGCGTCTTGGCCGGGTAAATGACGTACAGCACCAGCTGGATGGAGCCTAGCAGCGCTCCTGCCGCATTGGGAGCCAACACGAACATGTCGTCGACGAGGGCGGCGTAGACGACCCAGCAAATGCTGTTGAGGACGTTGACGACGCCCATAGTGAACGGCATGGAGGACGCAGACTTGGTCCGGATCACTCTCCGGATCGTGGCCAGAGGAGATGCGTACAGTCCGATGGACGAGACGACGGTGATGATGCCCATGGTCGTGCCCACCGAGTCGAGGGACTGGCCGGTTCCTCCCAACACTGCAATGACGCCGTAGATCGTCTCGAGTAGGATCACGACGCAGGACACGATGCAGATGTTGATGACCGTGCGCTTGTGGGCGGTCCAGCGATAGAAGAAGGCGGCGAGGATGATCCCCGTGACCACTCCGAGCACGGACGTGGCGAAGAGCGGCAAGATGTCATCCACCAGGTAGCTGTACCAGCACAAGACGTAGCAGTTGGTGTACAGCAGCACACAGGGCAACACCGACATGTCCCCCGTGCTCCGCTGCTTGTGCATCCGCTGGAAGTCCGGCAGCAGCGACACTCGCATCAGGATGGTCGTGACGATCGTCAGGATCTTGAAGATCAAGATGGCCACGTCGGAGCCGCTCATGACTGCGATCTATCGAGTTTTGAACGGGTTTCGGGTCGTGTGGCCTGCCTGGCGCAATGGGAAATGACCACCAAGTCGACCAGCGAGTCGGAGGAGCCGGCGGTCTGAAGACTTCGTCGGTCGTGATTGGACGCACCGTGCCCCATCTCTGGCCGAGCGGGGGCGATACTGAACTACAGATAAACGGAGTGTACATAGACGACAGTTAGACAGCCGCAGTAGGATTGGTTGTCAGGACCAAATAGTGGTTTGAATGTTGTCCCCAGTCGGAGATTCATAAAACATGCTCTTGTGCTGTGCAACAGTAGACGGCTTTGCTGCTACTAAACCGTCGTCTGCATAACCGGCGCCTTCCTTCAGCTGTCGAGGTCGATCCTCGCGGTGGCAGCTACAGGTGGCTCCATGCCCACGCGGTGCAGCCAATCCATGAGATACGCATTGTCCCTCTTGGCAAACACGACGACCTTGTCTCGTTGGATGTGCTGCGGGTAGTGGTGGAAGAGCCACTGCAGGATCTCCACGTGCTCACTTTGGCTGGCAGCTACCGCCGCATTCGACGAACAGCCTTCCGAGCGTGTAAAGTGGAGGAACAGCAGCACTTCAAAGTGTCCGTTGGCCGCCGCATTGTCCATGGCTTGCACTGTACAGCCTTCGAGCCGATTACAGTGCAGCCATTGCACCACAGCGAGATGTCCGTTTCGGCAAGCTTCGTCCATCGCTGCTGTTGTGCAGCCTTCGCTTCGATGATCGTGTAACCATCGAACGACATTGAGGTGACCACCAGCAGCAGCACGATCCATTGCGTGAACCGTGCAGCCCTCTTTGCGATTCAAATGCAGCCACTTGACCGTCTCCAGATGTCCATTTCCTGCCGCGCTGTCCATAGCTTCGTGTGTGCATCCGTCGTCTCTGTTGGTGTGCAGCCACAGCAGGATCCGCAAGTGACCGTGACTAGCGGCACCGTCCATTGCAGCGGTAGTACAGCCTTCAGTACGATGCTCATGCAGCCATCGAACGACGTTCAGGTGGCCGTGGGCTGCAGCCCCGTCCATAGCTTGCGTTGAACAGCCTTCAAGTCGATGAGCGTCCAGCCACTGAACAATTTCCAGGAAACCGTGCTTCGCTGCCTCATCCATCGCTTCAGGTGTGCATCCTTCTCTCCGATTCTCGTGGAGCCACTGTATAACCGATAAATGTCCGTGTTTGGCTGCTGAATCCATGGCGGCTCGTGTGCAACCGGCCATCGAGTGCTTGTGCAGCCATCGAACGACTTCGAAGTGGCCACCGCAGGCTGCGGCATCCATCGTGTGCGCGGAGCAGATCCCGTTGAAGCTATTCTTGAGCCACTTGACCACCTTCAGATGACCGTAACGTGCCGCGTCGTCCATGGAAATGGATGGTCCGGCCGGTGGGAGACGCTGAGCCGCCACGCTGTGGTCGGCCATCCACTTCAACACGCTGAGGTGTCCTCGAGCCGCCGCGAGGCCAAACGTCGCCAGTGTGGCTTGCTCACGCCCGCTCTGGTGCAGTTCCTTGACCAACGCCAGGTTTCCATTCTGAGCGGCGAAGCCCAACAGCCTCACACGTCGAGTGGTCGGTGCGTGCTGCTCCAGCCATCGGATGACCCCCACGCGGTCTCCCTCTGCGGCGGCTTGCATCTCATGGGCTCCCCAGAAGACGTTGTCGTGGTTGGTGAGCAGCCAACGCAGTACGTCGAGACGTCCATGACGCGCAGCTTCCTCGACCGCCTTGGTGATCAACCCACCGGGTAGATACCTCAACAGCCACTGCAAGACAGCGAGATCTCCTTTCACTGCGGCTCGAGAAGAGCCCAGGGAGAACTGCTGCTGTCGATAGAAGGCGTCCCTTGCAGTGCGCGAGTCTTGAGCGACGGCCACGACCCGGTCTAAGAGTCTCACTGACCCCAATGCGCAGGCCCTCGCGATCGTCCAGCTCAATGACAGGTCCAGGAAGATGGAGATGCAACGCACAACATGAGGCAGTGACGCGACCGCAGGGTGCAAGCGACACACGACAGCCACGCTCGTCAATGGCGGCAATTCCATCGCAGAGCCCGTGGCTGAGCTGGAGCCGCTCGAAATCTGAAGTGAGCGCGTAATTGGGGAGGAGAGCGAGACGTAGAAGCTCTCCAGCGCCCCCTGCGTGAAGCCGCGCGCAGTCCACGGAGTGTGTACCCCATCGAGGCTCCAGATATCGTTGCAGAGCGTGGGAGGCGATGCCGAGACGAACCACTCGACTGACTTGACATGCTGAACTCGATGGGGCCAGCGAGGTGCTCGAAGTCAACCGATGAGTAAATTCGGACTGGTGTTTGAAAATAGTGTCGAGTTTATTTAGTAAATATGGATATGTGGTGTAGAATATGGAATCCGACTGAGTTTTGACAGAGCTCACTCGTTGACGCCACCTGTGCTTGAAGTACTGACGTTCAGCCACCAATCAGATGAGCTTATTCCCCTCAAAAACCTGTGATTGGTTGATAGAAATGATTTGACACGGTCAATCAACCAATCATTTTCCAATTGACACCATCAAGTTGGCTTGCAGTTGGCTTGCTTCAGATCGACCCGGTCATCGGCAAGAGCGCTCGTCACTGGTCAAGAGGGAAGGAGAAAAGCTTCCTCTTCCTTCCGCGCCCTCAGCGTAGAGCGGGGATCGCTCTTGGCGAGGCAGCGAATCTACTGGGGGACTGGTGCGATGGCTTCGGCGGATCCGAGAGCTGTCGTTGCCTCTCATGTTGAAGAAAAGGACCAAACAATATAACAATACGACAACAGCACGCGCTTGTGTGTGTCAAATCGTGGGGTCTTCGCCAAATATGACGCTTATCGATACCCAACATGACGCGAGCATGTTGGATGATAGGATCCGAAAGCCATCCACCTTCTCAGGATACGTGTGGCACTCGAATGAGCATCGACATATTGCGCGAAATCCACGCTTGCTCTCTCTCTCTCTCTCGGAGCAGCGCGGGTGGAGGGCGTGTGAGGAAGTATCTGCCATAACGAGTTGTACCTTAGTGCGCTTATTGCTGTCGCCAAAAAAGGGTGGAAAAGATCGATTGAAGTTCGAACACGCTTTATGGCAGGCAATGCTAAATGAGAGGAAAACCCAAAATTGATTTGGATACGCGATTTGTGCGACCATGCCTCAGATTTGGAGCTTGCCTTTTGACAGGGGTAGGGCGCTTCTCTGAAATAGAGGATGAGTCACCTTGACACACATTCAGATTTCGGGAAACAAACGCGCTGCTTCGTATTTTACGCACAGCAACCAGCCAACCAAATAGCCGTTTGGTCTCCCCTCGATTGCGTTTGGCTTCTCTCCTCCTCTCGAAAGTCCATCCAAACCACTTCAACTCGTTAATCTGGCCATTCGAAGCACACCTCACATGTCATGTACTTAAGTGTCAACAGAATGATGTGTTGTCCACCAGCGATTCACGCTCCATAGATTGCACTCGAGAAGGTTTTCGTGCAGTGTATCTGACCAAAAGCGTGCGCGTGTACCGCCGGCCGCGTGCATGTCGCCAAATCACAGCGCCGCGCTCTCATGCCAGAACGAGATGGACCGCGTGCGTACTCCTTCGAAGTGCAACTGGTGCACGCAGTAAACGCGCATGGGCGCTCGCCACCCGAAAGAATACAATGCACTTCGGGTGGGAAAAGGGGGGAATGACGAATAACGTGCAAAGATGCAGGAGAGAAAGGCGAGAGCACCAACAAAGAAGAGAGACATCGAGACGACAGGGACCACATTGAAGCTCAACCTCTCGTCCTAACTGTCTGACTGGAATGCGAATTGTATCCAATGTGATGGATATCTGTCTTAAGATATAGATTTGCAGGCAATGTTATTCCGACTTTCAACTCGGTAGCAAACCATTCTTATCAAGAACCGTAGATTTCTCCGATGCATAAACTCAAACCAACAGAGATCCATGGCAAGCACCCAAATCTGTGATTGGCGTCAAACCCCTACTCTCTCCTCTCACGTCGAACAAGCACATCATCTTTCTTCAGTACCTGTCATAAGTCACTATCAGACCGCGTGTCCTGGCTGATGTACGAGTATTATTGTGGCTTGCAATACTGTGCAGCAACCTGCGAAGTGGCCAACAATACTGACGACTGGTGATGAGCCCAGCGTTCTAAAACCCACAGATGCACAAATGATCCCATGTCGCCATTTGCGACCGCCAGCCATGATCCTCTCAATCGTGATACCCTTCGTTGTTCTGAAAGTCGAAAGCAATATTTGCGAATACAAGTCCGTCTTCAATCCGTTCCACCTGCCGGATCAAATCGTTTATCGTTCTTCACATTCCATGTGGTGGCAAGGGTTCTTTTCTTTCGGAGCCGCATATCTTGCACTCTTGAACCCAAATCTAACAGAGTTGCCAGAGCCCAAAATAACGGGTCGCGCCGCCGCCACATCGCGAAGAGCTCCGAAAAGCTCGAGGCTGGCTTGTCTTCCCCTTCCAGCGCTCACTTCTGCATTGCTCCTCTCGCCCGTCTCGATCAGCGGAGTGTGCTTCCGATCCAGCGCCACCCTCCCACCCCTCCCTCTCCAGCAGGAAGCGGATGGCTCTTCCGCCAGCTCCCGTCACTTCCGTGGCCGTCGTCTGCCGCTCGCAGTCGAGCGTCGCGGCGCTTCCCCACGTCTTGGCAGCCATCAGCGCGTGTCTGGACCACTCCAGCCGCTGGTCCATCCCCGACGCCTGCGCCTTCTCCTTCGAGAACGGCGCGCTGCGTTTACTGCAGCGTGTGGCGGCCCGTGAAGCTGCCGAAGCCGTGGAAGCCGCCGCGATTGTGGCCGTCGAGCCTGAAGCTTCTGCCCGTCGGCGCCGAGCCACGAGATTACTTCGCAAGCGATCCGACTGCTTCTACCGCCAGCGACAGTTCACGCTCGGCATGGCACGCGCAGCCAAGCGCGGCGATCTGCGTGTGCTGCAGTGGCTAGTGACACAATTCCCGGGCTGCTATGTGACTGTCGCTGTGGAAGAGGCGGCCAAACACGGGCAACTGCAAGTGTTGCAGTGGCTACATCGCCTCAGCCACAAGGATGCGAACAACCGTGACGAAGACGACGTGGACGCAACACTTGACGTGTTCTGGGGCGCGAAAGAGCTGTTCTATGCCGGGCAATACGGCCATTTACATGTCGTAAAGTGGCTACAGCAACACACTATGCCGCCGCCAACACACATGTTCTTCGTGACGCTTGAAGAGGCAGCAAGGCGTGGCGATCTCCCCACGGTTCAGTGGCTCTGTGAGGTGCGGGGCGAGTGGTCTCCGTACGCAGCAGTACTAGCAGCCAGCGGTGGCCACTTGGCAGTGCTTCGATGGCTACGTGCCAACCTGTTCAGCTCATCTCCATCGACGCCGATGGATGACGCGGCGGCCAACGGCCATCTGCATGTGCTACGCTGGCTGCAAGACAACGCAGGCTTCGCTACAGTATCTGCGATGGACAAGGCGGCCAGCAATGGCCACCTAGCGGTCGTCCAATGGCTGCATCATCACCGTAGCGAAGGTTGTACCAAGAACGCCATGGATCTCGCCGCAGCCAACGGCCATCTTAAAACAGTACAATGGCTGCATGTCAATAGACGTGAAGGTTGCAGCAAGGCGGCGATGGACGAGGCAGCGAAGCACGGATTTCTGGAGGTTGTGCAATGGCTGGATGCAAATCGGGACGAAGGCTGTTCGACGCGTGCCATGGACGGCGCTGCAATGAATGGCCAGTTGCCGGTCGTTCGGTGGTTGCATCGCCACCGAATTGAAGGCTGCACTACTGCCGCTATGGATGGCGCCGCGCGTTCAGATCACATTGAGATCGTCGAATGGTTACATGAGAATCGCACAGAAGGCTGCACGTTCGCTGCTATGAACCTGGCGGCTCGGAATGGCCACTTGAAGGCCGTTGAGTGGCTACAACAGCATCGGACTGAAGGCTGTTCGGCTGATGCGATGGACCAGGCAGCGGCTAACGGCCACTTGCATGTGGTACAATGGCTGCATACCCATCGCAGTGAAGGCTGTAGTGCCAAAGCCATGGACCGAGCGGCAGGCGGCGGGTATCTCCATGTCGTGCAATGGCTGCATTCGAATCGGTCGGAAGGTTGCACAACAGCAGCGATGGATAACGCAGCAGCAAATGGACGACTGGAGGTGGTGCAGTGGCTGCATGAGAACCGGCGTGAAGGCTGCACGGCTGCTGCGATGGACCGTGCTGCATCTGGAGGACACTTGGAGGTGATGCTGTTCCTGCAGAGCGAACGTCAGGAAGGCTGTACGGCCAAGGCCTTCGTCAACGCGACGACTGCAGGCGAGCTGGAGATTCTGCAGTGGCTCTTCCGTCACTATCGTGAGCAATTCGGGCGTGATCGACTGAGACTGTTCGCGTTGGGCAAGTTCTACACGCTCCATTGGCTCAAACACAAGGCTGGGCTGGACGATGACGAGTTCACGAGAGAATGAGAGATATGAGTAGGTGGGTAAGTGAATGAATGTATCGATAGTGAGCCGTGTTTATAGACGTCTTCAAGCCAGATCAGTAGCAAGCAGTTGAGTTGAGAGATGACCAAAGCTCTGACTACCAGCTTCAACTTGGCACACGTCGCATATCCGCATCTGCAGAACATATTCCGCCCCCCATCGGTAATTTACCGATGCAGACGACTGGCTACTGCCAGTGCAAACGCGTATCTTACCTCACAAAAGTAAATGCCAGCCCACAAAAGTCTGCGTGTGCCCGTGAAACAGAACGTCAACTGTGTCCACCACCACATCGACGCGGTGGGCTCCATCACTACTCAAGTGGTGGCTTTCTGTGCCAATCGGCAGCCCACCACTCTAGATCCTGTCACTCGTCACCCTCAACCCATCCACCGCACACGGATCGCACATGCAGGAGAGATCTTATATCCAGAAAGAATAGCACAGCACCTACGCGAGCCAACCGTCGAGCACAGACAGCACAGCAAGCAGCATTGGCAGCCACTTCGAACTCTCCTCACGCAACAGAAGTTCATCAATGTAAACACAGGAGGAAACCCATGGGACACTAGTCTAGGATGTAAACGTACACGAAACATCTATGCAGAATGCAGCGAGTGGGCTGTTTACCGTATCCTTTGATCCCTTGCACCGACGACTTAATCCTTGCGTTCGACGGTCTTTCTACATCGAGCACGAAGCGAGCAGCAGTCCGAGCCGATGGTCACTGAGCAGCGTCTCCATAAGCTGCTTCAGCGCGCGATTCGGATGCAGTTGGGCTTTGGTAAGAGGCATGCGAGTGAGCGGGTCGAAGCAGCCGTTGATCTGCAGATGTTGCTCGATCATCGCGCGTTCGTATGTGTTGCCGTCGGGCGTCGTCACCGGGTCGTCCATGAGTTCCAGGCTCAATGGACAATGAAAGACCTCCATCATCTGCGTCAACGTCTTCTCCACCGCCCGTCCGGAAGCCACAGCGTCTTCTCCATTGACCCCGGCGCCGCTTTCACCGTTCGATAGCAAGGTATCGTAGATTCCCTGGCGTAGTAGGCCTACCACCTTCATTTCCATGAGGATCGAGCGCTTCAAGACGCCACATCCCATCGAAGAGACCGATGAAGGCAACGAGGCGGAAGCTGCCGACGCTGCTGTGGCACGATCGAAGGCCTTCTCCAATAGCGATAACGCATCGTCGTAGCTCTTCTGGACTCGGCGACACTTGCCTTTCCAAAGGAAAATGGTGGCTTCGCTCTCTATGGAGATGCCAGCGATGTCATGAGCGATACTCAGATACTGCCACGCGTTCTCACTCTCCTCCAACGCGAAGAAGCATTTGGCACATGACACATAGGCGCGCACTCGTTGTCGAGTGGTCTCCGCGTCTTCCAGACTGCCTCCTTCCAGGGCTGAAGCGTCAATCGTCGGGTTGCAAGTGGCGGCTTCTTGGTACGAAATGATGGCAGCTTGATAGTCCCGTCGAACGAAGCAATCGTCGCCCCGCGCCAGTTGATGCCGCATGAAAAACGGGTTTTCTGGAGATGTCTCGATCTCCAACGCTTGCACTTGTTGGACCGAAGAGGAAGCCACCATCGCCGCCAGGTAGCTGGCATTTTCCTCCCAAAGATGCGCGAGGCCGTGGAAGATGGCAGCCTTATCACCTCCCAATTTCTGAATGGCCTGGAAGTCCGGAGCCACCTGGTCGAATCGACGAAGCCGTAAATTGGCAGTCATACGGTAGGCGAAGCACTTGACATGCTCGGTATTATCCGGCAGGCCATTGAGTGCCAAGGTCAATTGCTCGACAGCCATAGGGTATCGCTTCGCGAAGAAAGCTTCGACGCCACGCTCCATAGCCGACTGTTGAGCTGGGGCCACACGCCAAGCACACCATCTGGCTCCCCCCTCAGCCTCCGAAGCTTCACGATTCCCATCGGGCGCTGCCCGAGTCAACACGTAGCGCCTTTTACTGTCCATTGTGTCAGCCGTCGGCGCGTACAGGAACTCCCGTTGGTAGGGATTATAGAGCGCGAAAACCTCGCGTTGCTTCCCGCCGAGGTCCACGAGTTGCCATTTCCCAGAGGACCCAGGGGATTCCTGAGCTTTTCGCCATGTGAACACGCGACTGCGGGTCTTGCCGCGTGCATCTCTCTTGAATTTGGCATAATCCGCCGCGTATAGAAACTCCTCGAAGCGCACACTTTGCACGAAGAACGTGTCAGCATGAGCATCCGCTGGGATCAGTCGCCATTGTGCTTTGCCTCGGTCCTTCTCTGCAGGCCACGCGGCTTGACGACGTTCCCCACCTTCGGAGTCTTCCCCCAGCCAGCATAAAGCATTGCGGCGGTCTGTATCAAAAGTCCCGGCATTGCCAGGCGCGTACAGCAGCTCTTCTTTACTGGCATCGCCTTCGCGTTGCTCGGTCTCCCCCGTTCTGGCGAGCGTATACAGCTCCAAAGGCTGGCCGGTGACTACAGCACGTAGTGTGGGACTCACCCACGCGTACCAGTAGCTCTCGGCACGCACGCGAGCGCTGTCTTCCAAGTGGCTCATGAGTTTATGCAGGAAGAACGCCAGTGGGAGCTGTGGGAACTGCCGTTGCCGAGCCTCCAGAGCTCGTAGCGCGTTGCCGCCGCCTCTGGCGCCGCTACTGGGAGCCCGTAAGGCCGAGCCAACGCGCTGCAACACCGCACAGCCGTCCAGCGTCCAGTGCCAGCTCGGAAGCGCCTCCAGGAACGTCAGAACCACCGACACGTCGTACAACCCGGCGGCGTAGAAGTCGCGCAGTGTCGCGTCTAAGTAGGCTTTCCGGCGCGTTTCAAGCTCCGGAAGACGCAGGAAACTCGCGCGCGCACGGTCCGGCTGCTTGTTCAGCAGATGCGCGCGCGTTTCGGCCAGCAGCGGCTCCACATCGGCGGCTTCAACGACGCCATTCTCCATTCTCCAGGCGATGGCGACCTTCTTTCGCTTCTTTGTGGAAGAGTGAGAGGGGGCGACGGATTTCTTCAAGGTGGGTGCAACCGGTATACCTGTATACCGGTCCTTCCAAAGAAAACCTGGGACGGGGAATGTCAGTGTATACTGCGCGAGAGAATACACCTGTGATATGGCATGATGTGAGATTGGAAGCAATGAGCGACTGTCGGAGGAAACCTTCAATGGCATGAGGAGTGTCGCTTCCATTGGCACGCACCAAAGTTCCGATCTCTCTGGAGGGACGACGCCAATAGCGTGTTGCATAGTTAAGCGCATGCGCTGCCTCCCTATCTTATCGGTGGAGGCCGCACGACCACGGCGACGTAGAGGAACCCGTCGGCGTAGGCAAAGTGTCGGTAGAGCGCCACGATGGACACCTCAGCAGGCACAGGGATGCCATGTACCACAAGCTCCGGTCGCTGCAGATCTTCCGCAGCTTCTGATCGCTGCGCCTCGTCGGACGGGAAGAGATCGGGCAGCAAATAGCGCAGCACTTCCAGCAACGTCTTCTCCCGGCCTATCACCACAACGTAGTAGCACCATTCAGCCAACATTGCGCTCAAATGGTCAAGAGGAAGCCAACAATTCTACTTAGACGACGCACCGTCTTGCAGAGGCGCGATGGGCATCTGGATTGCAGGCACATTGTCAAGATGCACTCGCAATGGCAGATGCCGCAGCGCCGAGGCGTCGACCCCTCCATCCAGCTGCAGCTCCCGCGTGGCCTCCCGATAGCTCTCATAATCATCTGAATCATATAGCGTTATCATATGAAATCATAGCCTTAGTGCGCCAGAATGGATATGATACATGCACAATCGATGCCACTGAGGACGCCAGAATGCACGTACTTTGCGTGATGCTGGTCCAGATCTGCGTTTGCTGGGCCTCGGGCAGCGCCATGACCACCTTGGTGGAGCCCATGCGCAGGAACGTGGCCTGCTTCAGGCTGTGCATAAAGTACGACTCCACGCTCATCTCGTTGTCGCAGGGAAGCAGCACGTCACTCGGGAACCCTCGGAAGTGCACGGTCAGCGCCCATGGCAGGTCGGCGTCGGCTTCCGGGCCGTAGCCACAGAGCAGGTCGCGAAGCAAGCCGAAGGGCAAGTGCCATTGCAGCGGCCGGCCGTTCGCCTCGAACCAGATGGAAGAGCCCTGAAAGGCCGACATGGGCGGCGCCGCGTCACGGAAGTACTCCACCACGTCCCGCGTCTGTGACACCAGATAGCTCATGCGCGGCACCATCGCCTGATAGGCGGGTGAGTATGGAGGAAAAGGAGTGATTTTGGACGAGGGAGGGGAACACGCACGTAGAATGGACGCGGCGCATGCAGCGTGGTGACCTCGGACGGGTCGAGAGAGAACACGACGGGGAGGCGGCCGGCCCACACGCGCTGGGGCAGCAGCGACGCGTCGGAGCCCGCGGACGCGAGGAGGGCAGCCTGCTTCGCATTCTTCGTATCCATTTTATTGACCTGTTACAAGAAACTTTACCGTAAACACGTCACTCGAATTGATAGACGGTTTCTGATCATTTTAGAAACGGTCATACCGCAAAAGGATCATAGACGATCATGAACTGAGGAGCAAAAGAGCATATTTGGCGACAAAACCCCTGGACCGCAAACGATTCATATGAAGGCGACGAAAGCGAGCGCACATCTTCCTAGCGATTGAGACGGCAGCATGCTCTTGCTCAGTTGAGTTTCTCGACTATCTTCTCCATGAAGAGCATGAGTTTGTTCTGCATTTCCAGCGCCTTGTCTTGCACTTCGAGCATTCGTTCCTGCAGAGCGATGGCCTGGCGTTGCAGATCCTGCTGCGCGCTGAACACGACGCGCTTGTGCTCCAGCTCCTCCTTCCTGCGCTCGTTCTGGTCCGCGACGAAGCGCTCCAAAATGACCTCAAGCGTCGCCCGCTGCTTTTTGGTGGGAGGCTCCATGTCCTCTGTCCCTTCGACTGGCGTGGACTCCACCACTGCCGCTGTACTCGACGTTTGCCCGGCCGGTGGAACGTCGGGGTTCTCTGCTACGGATGGAGGAGGCTCAACCTGAGCACTTCCAGCCGCCGCGACCATTCGATTGGCACGCTTGCCAGTCACACGAACCTCCAGGGACCGAGAAGCAGCCATCACTGCCTGCTCTTCGCTCTTCTCCGTTTCTTCTCGTTCTTCCTCATCCAGTCGCTTACAGTAGGCGATCAAGAGTAGCTTCTTCTCGGAGAAGTGGTCCCCTGGGATGTCCAATGGACTCTCTCCCTCTTTCCGATGCGTATCCACCATGATCCGAAGGTGGGTGCGTAGCGAATGCGTGTCCGCATGCACCCCCTGGCTGTTGAGCGAAGTCGTGATGTGTTTCCACGCGGGTTTCTTACTGCCCGTGGGTCCAACCGTGCCTTGATCGGCCAGCACCGCCTTCAGCAGCAGCACGTCGTGGCTCTCACGGAAGGAGAAGCGTTTCTTCCGCGCTCTCCCCGTTAACGTTCCCCTTGTGGAGACCTCCCTGGGCACTGCAGGCGGCGGCGGTCGGCGTACTGCCTCAACCGGACAAGCTGGAGCGTCTACTGGTGGTTTCGGGGTCGTTGAGGCGTCAACTTCCGAGCGAAGACGCCTCCCACGCGAAGAACCCTCCTGCTCTTGCTGTTGTTGACGTGGCTGTGGAGTAGGCATCGCCTTCTTCGGTAGTTGCTGTTCGTCCGCGTCGCCGTCACCAGCCTCCTCGCTAGCCGTCAGCTGCTGGGAGTACTCTGCTAGGAGGGTCTCGGTGTCCGTGAGATCTATCCATAAAGTACGTCATTAGATATGCGTTCATGTATGCGCTCTGGCATGCCTTTTCTCATATAAATAGGAGGAGCAATACGACATTGCAAAATCAGCAAACAGAACCCACCTTTCGAACGCTTGCCTTGAGCCATTTCCGTTCGAAACACGTCGACCAAACGCTGCAGCCGACAACGCAAAGAGTGCGTGCTAGCGAGCACCCCCTCGTCGTTGAGAGCGGCCGTTATGCTCCGCCACGAGGCCATGCGGCGCTTTGTGGTGTCTGCGAACACCCCCCGGTCAGCCAGCACCGCCTTGAGCAGCAGCGCGTCGTCCCCCTCGCGGAAGCAGTAGCGCTTTTTGCGCGTCATCTTCACAGGCGCCGGGGAGGCGCCGTCGTTCTCGAGCTCCGAGGCGCTCATATCGCCGCTGCTTCTTTTTTTTTCTTCGGACGTTGGCTGGGAGGCAAGAAATGGCATTGGGTATGACAGATGCACCTTTGCAAACACTTTACGCGGGATATCGCATTTTGCAGATGTCGTTCTCGATATGATTGATTTTCATACTTTATATCGTGTATGATGGGTTCGCTTCCAAGCGGTACAACTATAAAATATTATACACATAACACTAAAAGAATATATTTTAGTGATACACTTACCATAGTACTGTACTACTACTTGACAAGCCCGCAACATGCATAGTAGGAAGCTGCGGACGATGAATGGAGACTGCTTCTCACACGCGTCGTGCAATACCTTGCGCCGATATGCGATACTGCTGCTACTAGAGCTTCGTGCAGGCTCTGATGGCAGGTACTCGACCACCTCGAGCATGCCATCCCTCGCCGAGGCGCTCGCAGTGTTATACAGGTGACTAACTGGCGAAGCACTGCAGCTGATACCCTCTGGTCTATCAATTGATGACACTTGAAATGGCGAGGTGTTGAGGTCCAAGCGCATGGATACATCGAGCCACGACCACATGCATGGACTCCGCTTCGCTTCACAATGGTCGCCAATTCAATGACACGCAGGCGTCGAATGTTGCAATCAAGTTTTGGTTGGGGAGTCATTGGTGGAGTGCACTGCTCTGTCGGCTTCATGGTAATTGCCTATCATGCTCTCGAGTCATGATCCATCGCCGCTTTGGCTCGCGAAGGGCGGTTCCATTTCCCCGAATCGGGCACTAACACAGCTTCAACGTGACATAGCTTCAGCATGTTGTAAACCGTTGTCCCAGAAGCGAAAAACGTGCATGCTGACCAACATCGAGATGGATCGCTGGGCCAGTCAACAACTCGGACAGCCTTCGCTGCTGTTCCTCACCGCACCGTGCGCGGAAGTCCCAGACACGTCACGTCAGGCATCGGCCACTGGAGTAACAGCCACATGAATGAGAGGCCGTCATATGCAGACACTGGACTCCCTGCTAGAGTATGAGCAACGGATCTTCGTGTGAGGCATCGCTTGATTGACTTGAGTATCGAGCGATATGTGAGCCCATGAGTTTTCCACGGCCATTCACTGACTGCGTTATACATACGGGCTATTGGGATGAAAGCTCCCTCCTAACACCTGCTGAGTCATTGATAAACTGCGTGGACGCTATTGCTAGCCTTGCGTTAGCAATAGGAAAGTCCCCCATGTACGCCACCAATATCCCGCGGGTTTTGTCCGCGATGGCCATCTCCACGTCAATGATCACCTTGGGCTTAGCAGTGTCCGTACATTCAACCTCGTTGCAGTGCGTGCGATGCGATCCGAGGAATGCAGAAGTACTGCTTCATCGGACGCTTTCACATACAGAAAGGGGCAACTTGGTTTGGGCAAAGTCTTCCGAGCGACGCCGCCAATTCGAAAGGCAAGCGGAAAATATATATCATCAGTCGTCACTCGCAAAGGGTATGCATGCGTTGCGGCTTCGCTCACGCTCTAATTAATGATCGAAAGCTCGAGTAGCCCATCTTTGCCCAAAGACAGGAATCCTACTTCAAGATGCATGGCGCCAACTTCAACAAGGCACAACACGGTCGTCCCATCATGAGCAGACACTTTCGTACTTTCAATTAGGCATCCATCCCTATTGTCGAGGAGTGAGTGGCGCCAGAAGGCCGACAGGCCGAGCTGATACACCCATATCCTTCCTGCCTGGCAGCTCGAAACGGTTCGTAAAAACGGAAGGCACTCGTTGTCGTCGATTTTCGCAGATACTCTACGACTATGCTAGCAGGGGTGTGATATGCTATGGGCCACAGCAGTATCAGCGAGTTTGTGTAAGGAACCTTGATGGAGGCTTCTCGTTCGAACGGATCTTTTACGGATGTCTTTGGAGTCGCTGAAGCGGCAGCGGATTATGTCCCTCCCGATACAGCGAAGCGGCGTCTTCCTGTTCGTCGCGTGCTTCACGCTCCGCCTTCTCTCGGTCGTACCAACGCTCTTTTGCTTCCTCTCGGTGTGTTCGAAGGCCCGATTCTTCGGGAAGCCGCATGGGCTCCGCCTTGTGGCCCTCCGCCTTCCGTTCGTGGACGAAACGCGGCTTCAACGCAAGATTACTTCGTGTCCTTGCGATCAGTGCGCAAGGTCTGGGGTGGGGCTGCGCCCATTAATCCCAGGAGGCACGCACGCCATGTAACACGGACGAATGTCTCTGCGGAATGGCGCATTGGCTGCGTGCGTCCACTCATTTATTTATTGAAGTGTGGTATGCGCTCGGTGACAAGAACCTTGTCGGAACGGGCATCGGCCCAGTCCGTGGGAGCAAGGCGCTTGTTTGCCTCACTTCCTGCGGCAACGAGGGAAAACGTCCCCCCCATCATAAGTCGCCACCGGCAGCGGAAGGCCTGGGGCGATATCCCCGAAGGTTCGCGGGACGGCCCGGAGAGACGCGTTGGGGCGAGGTGGTCATCCATCCACCTCGCGATGGCGTGCTCGCGCGCAGTCGTTTTATGTCATGCTCCAAGATATCCAAAGATGCGAAAGCGCCATAAAGATCCATTTCAGAAACCAAGTGGCCAGATTTCTCGCACGTCACGACCATGCGTCAGCAGAAGGGGGGACCAAATGGCCAAACTGGACAGTGACGTCCAAACGAAGAGACACAATCCCTTTAGGCTACCATACCCTTTTCGAATCGATATCTGCACGACGAACGCTGCATAGTCGTTTCACTGCAAAATAGCATTTCTGATTTGTGTTATTGTTAATCAGCTGGTTCCCAAACTTGATCGCTGACTGGATGAGATCTTTTTGTTCCTGAATGCAGCAGCGCCCGAAAGAGCCAGAAACGGTCAGGCCAAAAGACGTCAAGGACGCATTCGAGCGTTCTCGAACGTGACGTTGCGAGCGATCGTAAAATGAATTTTCGTGTCCGAACGTCGCGCCAAACACAGAGCAGCAGCAACGCTCGTTGATACTGTTCCTGGCAAGCCTGGTCCACGAATTAATGGATACGACCCGGCCCTTGAACAAATATCCAACGCGCAAAGCACCAGTCTGCGTCGACAGGGCTTTCCTTTTCTGCGCTGGCTAGCACAATAAAATGAACCCACACGTGAAATGCTATACTCTGTGTAAACTCATACGTACTCTGGCAACGTAAAACACCTGCAACAGCACACGCAACCTTTGATCATTGGAAAACCTGCAGAGCTCTGTTATCGTTGTGGGAAAACGTCAGAGTGCTGTCCACCTTTTTTCTGTGTGCTGTCGCGAGTGTCGTACGTACTCATCGTTCGATTGTGCCCGAGGCCCGCCGAATCCACAAGCACGAGCCTCGCACCCAGATGGATGTGCGACGAAGACAACCATATGTACGGCGGCTTGGACTGGGTGGCGCGTTGCCAGCGGCTTCGGCTGCAGCGCCAAGAACGCTATTTCAGCAGAAAAGGGACGCGTTTGTGCTCGAGTTCAATTTTGCGGCGGCCATTTTGCCCTCCCGAGCCCTTCGCCGACTGGCGACTTCCACCAGCCGTCCTCCACCTCAATTATTTTCACCAGAGCTTGGACTTCTGTACCGACATAACCTATGCAAACGTATATGCGATTTTGTGTTTGGTGCTTTTTTCTCGTAATAATCTGCTCTGCATAAAAGAATGAACTCGTCAAACCGAATACCCCGTCCGCTTCATGGTCAATTGTCGTGACCGGCTGGCTTTCAGCGCAGTTCGATTGGCCTGCAACGAGTCATAAAAGCTCGCCGTGATGTGCACTGCACTTCCTGCGGGATCACTCTCCAGCTCTATCGGCCATCGAAAGCCCCACATGGTAAATAGCGCTTTTGCAGAGCCCGCGCCCGCCTTCTACACGCAATTTGGCAGTTCGTCTCCGCCCCATCCTTTGCATCACGCCGTGGACCTGTTCCGTTTAGGTAAAGGTCGGTTTGCTCATTTTGCAATTCGCATCGGGTCGAGCACTAGCGTATTCAGCGTCGCCAAACCAATCTATCCCAATCTCCCGCAATAATGGTGAGCTTCTCCTCGATCCGCGTGTTCGCCATGCTGGCGGCTTTCGCCGTGGGCGCCGCTGACGCTGGCGCGCTTTCTACTGGCATCTGCTACGCGCCGTGGCACCACGACACCGTGGACAGCTCCGTGCTGGCCACCGACATGGCCCAGGTGGTCGAGTACTTCTCCAGCATCCGTACGTTCCAGGCGCAGTTCAGCGGCGTGAACGTGGTGGAGATGGCGGCCAACGCCGGCCTGAAGGTGGCGGTGGGCGTGCAGCTCACGGACTCGACGGCCATCGCGTCGGAGATCGAGGCCGTGTGCACTGGCTACTCCTCGTACCCGGACGCCATCGAGGCTGTGTACGTGGGCAACGAGGACCTTGTGAACGACGACTTCGGTACCTACAGCGCGTCCGAGCTGGCCGGATACATCTCGCAGGTCAAGAACTGCGTGGGCGACGAGGTCCCTGTGGGCTCTGTGCAGCGCATCAACGAGTGGCTGAACGCGGACGGCGCGGCGACTCTGCAGGCGGCGTGTGACATCATCGGTGTGAACATCTACCCGTTCTTCACGGAGGGCACGGACACGTCTGTGAGCAAGCTGGAGACCCAGTGGGCGCAGATGCTGGCGGCGGGCTACGACGAGAGCACGATGCACCTGACGGAGACGGGCTGGCCGTACTCTGGCGAGGACTACGAGGGCAACTCGCCGTCGTACGATGGCATGCAGCAGTACCTGGACGACTGGTCCACGTGGTCCTCGGGTGTGCAGCAGAGCTACTGGTTCATGATGTACGACACGACAGTGAGCTACACTGGTGCGGACTATGAGATGCACTTCGGTGTGTTCGGCGACGACATGGTGGCTCACGTGACGATCCCGGGCAGCGACGGTTCCACGACCGCCGCCACGACCACTGATTCGTCTACGACCACGGATGCGTCCACGACCACGGACACGACCACCGCGCCGACTTCGCAGGACGCTTCCACGGGCGACGAGGCGTCCACCGACGTGTCCCAGACGACGACGGAGACGACGACCCCGGCCCCGACCACCACGGACGACTCGACTACCTCGGATGAGACGACCACCGAGACTGCTACCCCCGCCCCGACCACGGCGGACGACTCCCCCTCGGACGAAGAGGAGACCGAGGCCCCGACCACGGACGCCCCGACCGTCACCCCGGCGGCCACGACCACGACCACCACGACGTCCAACTGCGCCATGTAAGATGGCGGGCTGCGTTGAGTGACTGGAAGGGTGCGGTCGACTTCGATACGTTTTCAGTGTTGTTACCAGCAGGAGATGAAGAGATCCTAGGAGTGAGGAAGGCGGCACACGCTTGACCAGCGACGACTCTGCTAAGCTTACTGCAAAAGGTTTTGCAGTGCAAACATGTTCATTTTTGTATTCGAATCGATTTCTGCTTGTTGAAGGAAGATGACGCCAACTTTTCGTTGCAATAGATGGAATACGTTTTTGCCTGTCTTTCTTGGTGTTTTGCTTTAGGCTGTTTGCATCAAAGCTTTTGCTAAAGCTGTGCATCTCCCGAATTAACAGTTTCTTTTGGGCTGCGTTGCGGCGCTCGTGTGCAGCTTCCATCTGGAGGCTGGACAGGTGGATCGAATTCTGTGGTCTCTGTTCTCGGGTTTGGGTCCATCTGGCTCGAGTTTCCACTTGTTTCGGCCTTTTACAGCACCCACCAATACAAGTATCGCGTGCTATTCCTTTCGAACACCATGAGCGTGTCGAGCTCTGCCGTGCCTTTCGCCGCCACCGCATGGCCACCACGTGTTGCGTGTGTTTGGCGTGAGAGCCTCTGACGCCATGCTCGCTCTGAGAGTGTCTCGCACATTTGGCAGAGACAGAGGAGCCCTCGAACACCAACTCACGCCAACTCGCTCTCTGCGTCAGGCAAAAGCCTTTCGCTCCCTCGACACCTCACTCCTCTCTCATTCCCCATTCTTCCTCGTCCAGCGCAAGGAGCAACAACAGCAACAGCAGCCGCACCAAATCCATCCACTTCAGCAGCAGCAATGGTCTGTTCGACTTATATGAGCGTCTTCGCCATGGTGGCCGCCTTCGCCGTGGGTGCCGCCGATGCGGGCGCGCTTTCCACGGGTGTCTGCTACGCGCCGTGGCA